>JAGFNQ010000920.1:576582-643400 GCA_024364735.1 Boesenbergia rotunda
AAACACTTAACAAGAGATTAGAATAAGCTCCAAGGTTGGACTTGGTGTGACTACTTCGACGCATAAGTTTCCACAAGGGTTAAAGAAGGGAAAAAGTTGTGAAGGAGAAGGGTTCGAATCTCTATGTGTGCATACCTACGCACGCGGGAGCAGGCAACTGTTTAAAGGGCTATGAATGTGCATGTTTCTCTAGGACGTGTGCTTACGTTTACTGCACGTTTAGAAACGTATGCTTCTATTATACACATTCTCCAGAATATGCGTTATCGTTCTCCATGTCCTCTAGGAGAAACAGTCTTATAAATGAAGTGGTCACCTCACTTCATTATCCACAAGCCTAGCTCCCACCTTTTGACAAGCCACGTGGGGTATGAGCCTAAGTTAGGGACGGATGAGGAGGCGAGGTCGAGTTCGAGGAGTTGGAGGGATTGAGTCTAAGGAGTCAGTTGAACCAAGTCAGAGGAGTCTGGTGAGTCGATCTTGAGGAGTCAGAGGGATTGAGTCGAAAGAGTCTGATGGCCTAATCCTGAGGAGTCGGAGGGACTGAGTTCGAGGAGTCGGATGTACTGAGTCAGAGGAGTCTAGTGAGCTGGTCTTAACGAGTCAGAGGGATTGAGTTGAAGGATTCTAGTGGTCTAATCCCGGGGAGTCGAAGGGATTGAGTCTTATGAGTTAGGTGGATCGTATCGAAGGAATATGGTGGACTGAACCCCCTAAGATTGAGTCGATCATCTGGGGTCCACTTTAATCTCCACCTCTGTTTGATTTTTACCAAACGGCTTGATTTTCTGACCTGATTTTTCTACGTATAGGTCTCTCTATCTACCACATTAAAATGATGAATCGGATAACATTGAACCTAAGGCGACTGACCCGGTCATACGAAAGTTGTCCACTGACCGTTAGGGTAAATCGAAAAGTGCTCGCGTCGAATGACCTAGAAGCCCAGCATTTCGTGGTTGTGTGTCTCATCTGAAAGAAATTTTGTACAAATATGTCATAGCTCATAATCAAACCATAAATATTCGAGTAACAATTACACCATAGCCCTAAGACTATCTATCTGTCACAATAGTGTATATTTGAGAAGGGCAATTAATCATTGGATTGTATATTTGAGATGGGCAAATTAATCATTGGATTCATTTATGTATTGTTTGTTTATAAATTAAATTTGTAAACTATATACTATAAATTTTCTTAGGAGAAATTTAAATGATACTAAATTAACTGAGAAGGTTTAATAAGAAACTAAAGTATCATGGTTTAAATCAGCAGGAATCTAAATAAAAAATTTAAGAGAGAGCTGAAGGATTAAAAAAATATTTTTTATTATCAAAATTGATTAACTACGACTCTACAATTTGTTTCAGGCTTGAGCTCATCTTTCTCCCCGCCCTTGAAGAACAGATGAGATATGCCAGTAGAATTTTCTAGAGTAAACTCATTTTCCTCTGGCCTCTTAAAGAATATGTGAGATATTTCCAATAGTAAAGGGTGCTCCAACACACCCCTGCTCCCCGTCTCCAGCAGTGGATTAAATAACTATTTGTTTAGCCGATCACGTGAGGATTACATCAATGGGTCCCCATTTGTTACGTGCAAATTGCGCTCACAAATGAATCATCTAATTTTAATATTAATTACCTTTCGATTTGCACTGTATGTACATAAGTTATCTTAGAGTAAATGGTCTAATTAATATTAATAGGTACAAAATATGAAAAAACAAACTAACAAATTGTACTATTCATAATAAAAAAATTAATGAAATTTTCTTAGTATAAAAATAATTTAAAAAGGAATATGTATATGATTTTAAAATAAAAAATTTTAACAAATAGACATAGGTATAGAACCTTTTTGATAAGATGGTGCTTTTTTTTCAATATCTCAAAATGAAATCTCTTACCAACATGTAAACATATATATTATAGTTTTTTACTTGGACAGCGAAAATATTTAAATTCCATCATCTTTTTAGAGATTTTTTTAATCATTGATATTATTTTTGAAAGATATATCAGGTTCAATTTGAAGATTTTTTCACAATGAATCATGACTTTGAAAAGTAAGATTTAGTATCTGATAGGCATAGGAGAGCATGTCGGTCATAATGCTCATATCATTTTGATGTGCGACTAATATAAGCTCATCCACTTGTCTTAATTTTTTCAAAGTAGAATTATCCACATTTCCATTGAAGCTATTTTTCATATATCTTCATTCACATTTTGAAGATTTTTTCACAAATTAAAATATCAAAATGTAATTTTATTTAACTCTATTTCACCCTAAGCCAAATGAAAAATTCCATTGATAATCTAAATCAATCTCAAGTTTTTTTGTGGCTGGCTGAAATTGTGTGGTGGAACACTTTTTTTTAGAAGTATCTGCCCTGCACCTCTCGTGGGCCGTGGCCATTGGGCCGTGGGCCGTTAATCCATTGACAATTTTCCGGTTCACGAATTATTAGTGCGGTTCACGGTTCGAGTACATTGTTTCCCCACAGAGCCGGTTCATTTACATCGTCTCCTCTCCAATCTCGCCACGAGCCCTGAGGGATTGAACCCTAGCGAATCGAAGACGCTCTTTGATTTCCGTTTCGATAAGGTAACAATTGTTATTCGGCACATATCTTAATCGATTCTCCATGTTTATTGTCGTGCTCGTGCTCCTGATTTGATGGTGTTGTCGATTAGGGGATGAATTTCGTTATCGAATGTCTTTGTCTTTTTTCTGCTAGATCAGTTATGCTTTCGGGCTCTTGATAAAATTACGTTTCTTGAAATACACGATTGCCCTCTTCCTTGACGAGAAGACTGCATCTGCGTCTGAAAAAGGTTTTTTCTTTTTTAAATACAAAAGGCACTTGTTTTGTTTCGCTTCTGAATTCTTCGAGATAACAGTAGGAGGATTCTCATTTACTTCCTTTTTTCTAGTTTAGCTTTGGTTCTTATGAGAAACTATTGGCCTTGTGTGATTTTGACTGTGCACTTAGAAAGCTGCTTGCCTGTTACATGTATATTTTTAGGCATGCCCATGTTTACTCTTTCTAGCTGCTAACCAGCTTTACCAACATTGTAAAGGACTAATGGGATCAAACGTTGGTAGATTAGATATTTTTACTTTATGTTAGTGATTATATGTTCTTTTTGACCGTCAACTTCTTGACTTTCAAGACTTGATTGAAGTTTTTAGCTAGTATAAACCTGATGCATCTATACTAGAAAAACTTGGACTCATAATTGTTCGAGAAAATATAACTGAAGTTGTCATTATATTATCTTTTTGGCTCTTGAGGTTGTGGCATACACTAACTCGCAGAAGAATTGTTAAAAATTGGTTTCAAACTTCCATATGCATATAGTCATACCTTTTTATATTGCTTTAATCTTTTATTGATTCATCCTTTTATTTTTAATTTGTTTCTATTTCTAAAAGAACTAAATGGGAAATTTTAGGCACAATAATAGTAAGATGTTGAAAGTAGAAGTTGGATTTACAGAAAGTTGGTGGAGGTGCAAGGAGGTACGAAAGACTATTAGTTTAAAGAATTCATTAGTTAAAGGTTGCAAAATTTGTTGAAAGAAAATAATCTAATGTAGCTAAAACTGTGGCAAAAAGTTGTAAACATAACAAAGTTTTAAACCATAAAACAGGTTCTATGATAATCTAAGAGCTAAGAATAGGGGAAGAAATTTATCAAACTGTAAAATTCAGAGAATTAAATTTGAGAGACTTAGGCATGTAAATGCCTAAAATATTAAAATCTAAAAGATTTTGTGATATTGCAATTCAATAAAGATGAAGAAATTATTTATTCTAAACTATTTAATGAACATTCTACTTATAATTTGATTTTATTGACAGAAGTTGTTTTGCAAATTTAGGAATTATGGATTTGATTTTAATATTAGGTAAAGTGAGGTTAAAATTTCTTTACAGCAAATAAAGATAGGTTACAGTGTAGGTTTGAGTGCCATTTCTGTTGAAGTTTGGAAGAGATTAGGAGAACAATGTGTAATTTGATTGACTAAGTTATTCCATAAAACTTTGATAATTAATAAGGTGCATAAAGAATGGATGATTTTTTTATTACCTTTTTATAAAATAAATATGATGTATGTTGTTCTAATTTTAGAGATATCAAGAATTAATCAAACCTTGAAACTTCAAGTTAAGTGTTGTTAAGTGGAGAAGACGATAGGATAATCATTTTTTGAAAATCAATTTTGTTCATGTTTTAAGATCAACTATCAATTTTATTTATTTAATAAGGTGACTAAGGGAAAAAAATATGAGCAAAGGAGGTTTTTACAAATGATATTTTAGTGATTTGGAAAGTTTATGGTAGAATCCCAAGATAACAATTGTGATGGGTTTTAGAAAACAAAGAATCTCTACTAATATTGATAATGTGGTTACTAATGCTAGAGCCACTAGGAGTGACAAATGATCTTGTATGGTTGTCGGTATAGTTTATTGTATAGGTTATTTGCACACAGTGTGTATTAATTGATGAGATTGTCATTTGATTAAATTCAAAACTTAAATTGTGGGAAAAGTTTAGAAATTTGACGTTTTTTTAGATAAGTGGAACCAATACTAAATATATAAAATGAAGTTCCAATAATATGAAAAGAATGAGTGGTAAAATTATGATGGATGAAATATTGATGATGATATCATTAATCATATAAAAGTAGGTGGTTGAAATGGAGAGTTTTTGAAGTGTTGTGTGATCATGTCCTCATTAGTTTAAAGGAAAAAATTATAGGATTGTGATACGACGTGTCATAATTTATGTACAAAAAGTTAATGGACAGAGATAAAACGTTAAAATGAATGAGAGGAGATTAGGAAAAAGAAAATAAAGATACTAATATTTGAGAACAATTAACTGCACCTCCAATACTTGATAAAATAAGAGAAAAATGTTGAGAAGGTACAAACATGTTCAAAGACAGATTTTATAGTTAGTCAATGTAATAAAAAAAATTCAATAAAGTTAAATATTACTAGTTGGCAATGATCTCATAGTCAACCCCAAGTAGTTAGCACGAACACAGCTAGATGATGATGAAGATTTGTACTTCTTTTGTCACGCCTCGAGGAGTCGCTCGTCCGATAAAAAAAATTTGGACAACACCTCTCCTGTATTGCGGACAATATGAATCCTCGATACCAGACCTACACGGCATCTCATCATTTTCAGCCAACACGGCTAGATATCAATGCATAATAAGAAATACGATACAACACAGACACGAAAGTTGCATACCGGTATGACTCACGATAATGAACACACCATGTCCCTCCGGGGGACACATACACACAGACACAGCCGAAATACAAATATGGGATATTGGATCAAAAGGAAATACAGGACTCCAAATAAAAGTAAAGTCAAATGTACCATCAAGTACAAACACGAAATCGACTCAACACGTCGTATAGGGACTAGCTGCAGGGGTTCTCTTGGCGACTCCAAGTTCATCAATCTGGAAACAAAAACATAACAAGGGGTGAGTTCGGCAGAGATAGATATGCATGGCATCAATAGCTATACAATCAGTATAGATCAAATGGATACAATCTCATAAGGAAGGAGAAATGCATAACTGATGTACTAAATGAAAGACACATACCATTGTTAGCCTATTCGTGGGTATATAGGTCAGAAGAACCCCAGTACCCCTCCGCGGGCAAACTTGTATTTGACAAGATCAACCTGAGCTTGTACCACACGAGCAATGCAAGATCACATTGGCTCGTACCACACGAGCAATGCAAGGCCATAAGACCATATGCAGAAGCATCCCCAATATGTGCATGGCAATCATATACTGGAAATCAAATGCAGCAAACACAAGCTAAATGCAACAATGCATCGTCTGCACATGATGTTATGTGTCACCCCTGATGTCAATCGGCCACCGTCACATCTAATATGTGAAACTGAGTGGGTAGGACTATGACCAGCGAGTGCACTCCACCCCAAATGCATATGGGGGAGCCACACTCAATCCCCCTCGTATCACCGGATAGAGAAAGGGAACCTTGCTTGGAGCTCCATGCCTATATCCACTAACGAAGAGTGGAATTGGGATTCCACGACAGGGCTAAAACCAGGGGCATGACTAACGACTTGTCTCAACCACCAGGGAGCCAAGGGTCACCCGCGTATGCCACAACACCAAGAGCATGATTGACAATCTGTCTCAACCATCACAGAGCCAAGGCTCGCCAGCATATGCAACTGTGCAGGGCTGATGCATGATACTATCACATGCAATATCCACCAGCTAAACCTCCTATCATCACTATCACATGCCAATGCCCAATCATGCAAAATGTTCTAACATTAACACTAGGTATGATGTGTCATATTACTACTCCTTGACGCACAATAACGCATGCGCATTCTACATAATAAGAGTGTCAAGATCATATAGATAGGGAAACGAGTATCTCAAATACAAGCAGATAAGTGTCAAATAGAGATATATAAAGGCAGATATAAGAAAAAGTAATCCTACTGCAAATCCAAAACATAACTATGCGTAACAAATATAAAATCTACGGAGACAAGAGAAAGGGTACCCGCCTCCAAAGTAGGTGCTCGTAGTGAAGAGAACCCCTCGTCCAAATCCACAACAGAATCAATCAATGCCCTGTATTAAAGAACATATTTAGCTATTTACACAAAGTAACTAGCTAAATCAACTACTACCTCGTATTAGGGTTAATCCTACTTATTGAAATCATCATGGTTAGGTTCACCTTTTAGGCTACGTTTGGTAGGGGGTAATGCAATCGGGTCTGTAATGTAATCAAGTTTGTAATGTAATGTAATTTTGATTACATTGTTATGTTTGGTAATGAGTTGTATGTAATCTTTGATAACCATTACAAGTTGGATTCCTTTGTTTGGTGAGGGGTAATCCATCCTGTAATGTAATCAAGATTGACGACTGTCGATCGCCGTTGGCCGGCCGGCGACCGCCGGCGACCGGCCGAAGACTGGCGATCGCCGACGATCGCCGGCGACCGGCGACCGGCGGCGGTGGTCGGCTGACGACCGTCGCCGCCCGGCCGACGACTTACAAGCTTAAAGTTATTCCAAACATTACATTACAATCTTAAAGTTATTCCAAACAAAGGAATCCAACTTGTAATGTAATCTTGATTACGTTACAGGGTGGATTACACCCTACCAAACGCAGCCTTAGACTTAGCCTAAACTAAACCCAAATGGTCACCCTAACCAATCGTACCCCGTTACACCCAAGTAACTCCAAGATCTAGGGTGTACATGGCAAGATTAACTACAAGATCAAACTAATCACCCAATCCAATACAAGATTAATATTAATCCCTTTCACACAATTCTAATCCAAGTGTAAATGTGGTTCGGTTCATCATTCATTAAGCCACACCATCCAATCGATAGAAACTAGCAATTCCCCTAGCTCACCGCAAAACATGGGGGAAGCTTATGACTCCAATACCCAAGTAACTCCCAACCAAGGTTTAACATTTCGACCCGTGCCGAGGTTTCGGTCTTCGACCGGAACGATACGGTTTCGGTATTGTATCGTGCCGTGCCGATACAGTTTCGGTATTTTTTTATATATAGTAATTATTAGATAAATATGTTTATTGTGTATAATTTAAAAATAAGTTGTATATTGATTTTATATAAGTTTTTAATTATTAAACAATTTAATATTATTAAAAAAATAATTAAATATAATTTTTTAAAAGAAATTAATGTATCAATAATTTGAATTAAAATTGATACATCATAATTATATAAATTAATTGGTTATTCATTTAATTATTATTAATTTAATTAATATATATTTAAAATAGTAAAAAAATTCACCATATCAATTGTAAAAATAATAAAAAAATCAGAATATAAATCTGATTTATAAATTTTTTTTAAATTTTTTAAATAATTTTTTAAGAATTTTTAAATAAAATTTAAAATAATTAATTTTTTTATAATATCAATTAATAAAATTTATTGATTTTTTAATTTTAAATATATTATTAATAATTTTAGTGGGAATTGTTTGAATTAATTAATTATTTACAAAAAAAAAAATTGGTGCGGCGACGGGGACCTCGCGCGAGGTCCCCGTCGCCGGCGGAGGCCTCGCGCGAGGCTTCCTGCGCCGTCGGAGGCCTCGCGCGAGGCTTCCTGCGCCGGCGGAGGCCTCGCGTGAGGCTTCCGGCGCCGGCGGAGGCCTCGCGCAAGGCTTCCGGCGCCGGCTGATGCCTCGCGCGAGGCTTCCGGCGCCGGCGGATATTAAAAATGCAAGATTCCTATTGAGGACAAGCCACTAAAGCATGTCACTCCCCAAATGCAAGATTCCTTCAGAAAACACATCCAAGCTCTTCTTGAATTGAAGGTTATTCGCCCTTCCAAAAGCAGACACAGAACAACAGCAATTATTGTTCATTCCGGCACCACTATAGATCCAAAGACCCAGCGAGAAGTCAAGGGAAAAGAACGAATGGTCTTCAACTACAAGCGACTGAATGACAATACACACAAAGATCAATATAGTCTTCCTGGTATAAATACGATCATTAAAAGAATTGGAGGAAGCAGAATTTACTCAAAGTTTGATCTTAAATCTGGATTTCATCAAGTCGCAATGGACTCAGAATCTATAGAATGGACTGCCTTCTGGGTACCTGATGGCCTGTATGAATGGCTGGTAATGCCATTTGGACTCAAAAATGCTCCAGCAATTTTCCAAAGAAAAATGGATGAATGCTTTAAAGGTACTGAAAATTTTATTGCAGTTTACATTGATGATATTTTGGTATTCTCTAAGACAGAACAGGAGCATCGGGAGCATTTGGAAGCTATGTTGCAAATCTGTCAGAAAAATGGACTTATATTAAGTCCTACAAAAATGAAAATTGGAACTCCTGAAGTTGAATTCCTGGGAGCAACAATTGGACCATCTACAATAAAGCTCCAGACTCATATTATTTCCAAAATCGCAGATTTCAAAGACTCAGAATTAGAAACAATAAAAGGGTTAAGATCTTGGTTAGGGCTTCTCAACTATGCCCGCAGCTATATTCCTAACCTGGGAAGGTTATTAGGACCCTTATATTCAAAGACTTCTCCTACTGGCGAGAGGAAAATGAATGCACAAGATTGGCTTCTAATAAGAAAGATTAAGGAAACAGAACATCCACTATCTAGATCAAACTCCAAACACAGGGCAATCTTGTGAAGAAAAAAGAGCTATGCCCATGAAACTCATGGCAGAAAACTGAAATCGAAACAGAAACCACCAAATCCAGAATCCTTACAATAGAATTCGATCAGAACTAGATTAGAGACTACTCTTTCCGATTCCGATTCTAAGAACATCATTCAATCCTCAACAATTAGATCAAACAATAGTTGTAAATCATAGGATCACACTATCCTTTATTCCAAATCCCTAAACAACCTCGGCAATAGGTACAAATCAAAGCACCAAGTTCAGATCCAAGAACACAAATCGGAAAGAAACAAGCCTAATCCAATCCTAGACAAACCTCACGGCAGGAACAGAATCAACAAACTCTAACCACAGATAAAGACAAGTAAGAACAGAGGTTACACAAACTGTTATCATGCTCATCAATGATTAAACCTAATTATCAACCTTATCTTCTCTATCGCGTTGTCAGTGACACTCCTTCTCAGATCTAGTAGAAGAAATCGCCCAACCCCAGCTCCAATTCGGCATAGAATAGTGCCGCAAGAAAGAACACTACCCCACAGATGGATCACCAGCGATGGTGCCCTACTGGTTGCCTGGACCGCCGGTCGCTTAGGGCGCAACCGCGCGGATTCTGATCTGCAGCTCAATCAGAGATCCTCGCCCAAAAGGTTTTGGAAGGCCTCGCCATGGGTCAATGATGTGAACGCAAGGGGAAGAGGAGAAGAAGCTCGCCAGAGATTGGGAAGGAAGCCTACTGGGTGAAGGAGACGAGAAGAGATAGGATTGGGGAAGAAGGAAGTTCGGCAGAAATCGTAGAGAGGGATTTTTTTTTAACCCAAGCCATTTTGCACTTTCCCCCTCGAACATTGGCAATTAAAACCCCTATCCTTAATAATAAGGTTTTTAGCAATTAAACTCACCTAGGTTTTGGCTCCTTTGCAAACTAGCCCTTACCTTTAGGTTTTATGTCTTTAGCCCCTACGATTTCCAAGATTCCGATCCAGACCCTCAAAAATAGTGGTTTCTTTCACTTCACCCCTTACAAGCTTCAGGTTTAATCTAATTAAACCCCTAAACTTCGCCCATAGGCCTAGAAACTCTAAAATCTTCCAGAAAGTTTCCCGAAATATTTTCTGGACCTAGTTTTAAGTTGCCGTATTTAACATCTTCACTAATCATTGTACTTCTTCGCTATGTGGTAAAAATTATTATTTTATATTCTGTTCAGTTGGATCAAGTTCATGATAATTATTTGAATTATTCTTTTGTGTTCAAATTAATGTTAAATAATCTCTTATGGATGGCTACATATGTGGCATTGCATCCATCCTGCAAGCATACATTTTATAAACATTGACTGGAAAAATAATGCCCTCAAATATCTAGTATTGTGCCAACCCCACCTAGCTAAAGCTTGGTTGTTGTTGTAAATATCTAGTATTGTATGTGATCAAAATAATTATGTCCTCAAAATATGTTGTATTGTATGTGCTTTTCTTTGGTTTCTGTGGTTCCTTTTTCATGGGTTTTAAATCATTGCTTCTTCAACTTGAGTTCAGATGACGATAAAAAGCTGCAAATTGTCTAGGTACTGGTTTAATGGAGGATCCCTCACCCAAATCATTGGAAAACTTAGATGTGAAGCCATCTTTTAGAAAGCTCACAAGTGATGCTGCTGGTAGGAAGTATCGCCGCCATTCACCTCTTGGTAGATCAGATTCATCTTCATCTGGTGGTTAGTAATCCAACTTCAGCTACTTCAAAAAATTGAATTGCAAAATTTTGACAAGAGAATGCTATTGTCATTTTTTTTTAAATTTTTGCAGAAGATGCTAGAATGTAAAATACATCTTATTGATTGTTTAAAATTCATATGTACAGTCTGCACTGTTTAAGAAGATTTAGGACAATGCCTGACATGGTTGCTGGAAATTATGAATAGCTTTAGTTGTCTTCTGGTAGTAACTTATTGTGATTCCTCCTCCTGTAAAAATTTCCTGGGTTGAAGAAAGTCTTGGGAGTGATATATTTTGTTCGGTCAAGTTAAGCAGCTTTTAATGAGTATTTATAGGAGATAGTTATTGTTCCCATTGAAGAGTATTAAGAAATGGAGGCAAGTGTGTAGCAAGCATGATTGGATGATAGATAATCATTTAGAAGAATACTAATGAAACTTACTTTTACAGAGGTGGAGACAATAAAGGTTTTAGCTACTAGAATCTTGAACAGTAGATGTAAATTTTCATAGATCCATTTATTTCCTGAAGTTATGCCAAGGGTATTTCAGTTACCCCTACATTGGTAATCATTCACCACTTTTTCCATTAAAGACATTCTACTCATTAAAAATTGAAACTTGAGTTAGCAATTCTTGAAGTCTTGGTGGATGAATGGCTCTTGAATTTTGATCTTCTGAAGAGAGTAGACTAGGTTTTCCTAAACTGTGTGATACTCATGATACAAATCCACAAGACAGCTATCTTTATAAAGAAGTTGAGGATAATCAACTTGCCTACTCAACTGAAGAATGACTAGAACAATGTGCTGGACTGAATTTTAACTAACCTTGGTTCTCTCTCTCTCTCTCTCTCACCAAAATCCTCAACTTTAACTAAGTATTTTCTTTTATTTGACTCTTCGAAACTCGCATGGCATTTTATTAATTAACCCCCTAAAACAAGTCTTTGATGTTGCTTCATTTCTGCATCTACTGATTTGTTGTCTAAGTAAGACTAGAATGCTATGAATGTCTATGTTTTACATATGTGAGTATGATCCCATTTTTGTGTTATAACTGATAGGAAGTCCAAGATATGAACGGAGTCGCAGTCCACTACCTCCCAAGGATAATCTAATGATGTCTTCTGATCAGCGGAGGAATGATGCTGGAAGAGTGTCAGAAAGGGATTCCCATTCTGCTCGAAACAGAGCTAGTAGAGGCCATGAGTCACAAAAGCACTCTGAGAAATATTCATATTCCAATTCCCATGAATACAAAAGCATGATGCTTACAGCAAGCATGACAGACAAATTGATGAGAATGATAGAAATTACCAACGGTCATCCAGGTATGCAAGGAATGACAGGAGTTCTGACTATACAAGAGTTGAGAGACTATCTGGCAGATACACCAAGATTGCAGAGGATAGGAACAAGGATAAGGAAAGAGAGTATGATAAAGGTTTTGAAAAAAATGATTCCCGAAGAAAGTTAAATCAACATTATGATTCAGAGCAGGATCGTTATAGGAAGAGAGAATCACACGACTACAGAAGTACCTATCGCAGGAGCCCCCCAGTTTGTAAAAATGATACTGCAAGTAGCAAGGAGCACCATGCAAAGGAGGACCATAAGAGGAAATATCATGAAAGGGAAGATGAAAAACGTGAGAGAAGAACTTTGTTTAGTCAACAAGAAAAAAATGTAGATGAACCCTCTCAAATGGTAGACAAGAAAAATCAAAATTCTCCATCAAGAGAGGTCAAAGATGGCCCAGCAACACATGGTTAGTGCTTCATACAATCTATATATTCACTTCCTATGTTTCTGCATGCGTTGCCCACGTTACTACCAGACTGTTGACAATTAATCTAAATCTGACTATTTTGTAGATGAAGTGCCATTATCTAGTTCTGAACCTGTTGGTGAGTCCAATTCTACAAACACGAATGCTGAAACTGCTAACACTGTTGGTTCAGCAAAATTTGCTGCCTTGAAAGCTGCTGAACTGGGTAAGTATTCTAGTTTTATAATAATTGCTCGGAATATTTTCACAACAATAATCTGCTTGGTCATTTTAATATCCTCAAAATTTTGAAGTGCATCCAATGTATGAGAATGAGACTGCACATTCCCCCTTTGCATTCTTAATTCGTATTTGATTATTTATGATGGATGTTTGTTTCTCATTATGTGGTAGTCTGGCTCTTTTTTGTTCAAGCTTCTCTATATAATTCTTCAAGCATGTTGGATATGATTTATGGCACTAAATATATCATCGAACAGAGATCTTGTGATTATCTTAGCCCAAAAACTCAAGTCCATTTGATTGGTTATCAAAAGCTTGTATTCAAGTGGTGGGGTCACATTGATGCATTCGTTTCACCCCTCATCACCGACGCCACATAGAGATGAAGGGAAGTAAATTAGGTATTGAGCAGCCCCCTAAGTGGTGGGGTCACATTGTACATAGACATATTGGTGTATTGAACTCAACTTCAAGGCATTTGGTGATTTATTAAAATTAGTATACAGCTTTTAGAATGCAGCTTTTTCTTGAATCATGTTTAGCTTTCATGATTAATTGCAAAATTTCAATTATTTGAACACCCTTAGCATGCTTACTTACCTCCATACTTTGCAGTGAATAAGAACCTTGTAGGTTTTGGAGGGGTTGGATGCTTGTCCACTGACCAAAAGAAAAAGCTTCTTTGGGGTAACAAAAAGGACTCTTCTCAAGAGGTATTTCATGTTTTGACTTCATTGACAAATTGTTGATTTAGGTTGTTATCCTGATGCATCTCGTTTTACTTGCAAATGCTTCAGTCCTCCAGTAGCTGGGACCTTCATCTGTTCTCGGACCAGGAGCGACAGGAAAAGTTCAACAGACTCATGGTAATCTCGAACGTTCTCTTTTTGCAAGTAGTCGTCAGAACCTATTTATCTTATGTTACAAGAGTGTCTTCAATCTGTAAAACGATTTACCAGAGAATCTCAATCCCCTACTAACACATTTTTAGAGTCTGAGGTTGCCTTTTTGGCTATGGCCAATTGTAGGGTGTGAAGGGCAATGTGGGTCCAGACGTCAAAGGGGAAAAGGATGGAAGCCTCCAAGCAAAAAAACGGGAGGAGCTCGACACCGACTTGGAGAAGCAATATACGGCAGGCCTTCGTCGGAGAGATGGTCGAACCGTTGGCCTTGGACTGTAATGAAATTACCGTACCCTCTTTCAGAATGGACACAAACATGTGTGCTGAAGATCTTGACAGTCTTGCTTGTTCGTGAAAGTCCAGTTCCATGTTTCCACAATGGACTATACTTTTTGCCTCTGTTTGTGCTTCGAGTATTTTTCACCAAGGTTGCCATTTGGCGGTGCAAATTTGAAACAGATTCTTACCCTCATATTCGTTATATATATATATATATATATATATATATATATATATATATATATATATATATATATATATATATATATATATATAAAGGCGAAATCGTTCGTCCCTTGCGTCTTCGTCGCACCTTTCCTAAGGTCATTACGAGGAAGATAAATTACGATTTTCGGAGTAATTAATGCACAGTTAGGTCGAGAATTGATGTACCAAACGTTCAGAGTTTTAATCGAGTACGTCTCACGTAATTCGAACCCAGGATCTCTTAGACAACATCCCCATGTACTAACCACTCCGGATATATATATATAGAGTAATGATAGAGAGTGAAAATGGGAGAGTGAAAATCATAGTGAATGATGTGGCATGACGTGACACTTTACATGCACAAGTCCGATTATCGCTTGGAGACCATCGGCGGTCTTCGGCCGTCACCCCAAATCAAATTATACCCTAGGGGTACGGTGAACCCGTCGGAGATCATGCATGCAAGGTGCCACGTCATTCACTATGATTTTCACTCTACCATTTTCACTCTCCCAATCATTATTCTATATATATATAAAGTCCTGATCATCTGCGGACCATACAATGCGGACCACGTGCGGACCAAAGCGCCAGACCGATCAGGGAGTCCCCTGATCGGTCACCAGACCGATCAGGGGACTCCCTGATCGGTCTGGCGCTTTGGTCCGTACGGGATGTCCGCACAGCATGTCCGCAGGTGATTATATATATATATATATATATATATATATATATATATATATATGGATTTGATCAGCTGCGGATCGATCCCTGTGGACCGCGTGCGGACTGGCGCCTGATCGGTCACTAGACCGATCAGGTCTTGCCTGATCGGCCGCCGGAGGCTCGAGAGCGTCCCGACGGGTTCACCCTACCCCCTAGGGTTCATCGCACCCCCTGGGTTATAGTTTTGTTCGGGGGCGGCGACCGAAGGACGCCGTTGGTGTCAAGAAGTCGCAGGTCGTGTGCCTGATCGGCCACCGGAGGTTCGGGAGCGTCCCCGACGGGTTCACCCTACCCCCTAGGGTTCATCGCACCCCCCTGAGTTATAGTTTTGTTCGGGGACAGCGGCCGAAGGCCGCCGTTGATGTCGAGAAGTCGCAAGTTGTGTGCCTGATCGGTTTGGTGACCCATCAGGTGCCAGTCCGCACGCGATCCATAGCAGATCATTCTTTTATATATATATATATATATATATATATATATATATATATATATATATATATATATATATATATATATATATATATATATATATATATATATATATACGGGTTGTTCCGTGTGCCTTGTAATTCAATGCCTCAATTTTATTTTTATTTTTTAAAAATCAAAATTTCTTTTCATATAAATTTTAAATGTATTATTATATTCATGAACATTTAAAATTTTTTAATTTTAATTTTTATTAACTTGAACATTCAAGACACCTCCCATGTAACGAGAGGTGCCTCAAGTCGACGTGTAAGGGTGCGTGGTAGGCGACAGAGATTACACACACATAAGATACGTACTCTTCATGTTTCAAACTTAATATTAAATTAACAATTTTAATATCAAATTTTTGAAAGAACTTTTACACTATCAAAGTGAGACGTTTATCTTTATTTTAGTTCTAAATTTAAAAAATAATAATTTTAATAACATACAATGGGAGAAATTGGGAAGGTGATTTTCGATTTTTAATTTTTTTTTTAGTTTAAATACTATAACTCAATTGAAAAGGTGAACCTTAAATTAAAATAAAAAAATATTAATTTTTAAACTAAAAAAGTCTTTTAAAAAATTTAGTATCAGAATAGTCCATTTAGTATCAAGTGTGGTATCGAAAATGTATTTTCCTATATATATATATATATACTTTTTTAGTTTAAAAATTAATATTTTTTTATTTTAATTTAAGATTCACATTTTCAATTGAGTTATAGTGTTTAAACTAAAAAAAAAATTAAAAATAAAAAATTACCTTCCCAATTCCTCCCATTGCATGTTATTAAAATTATTATATATATATCGAGAGAGAGAATGATATCTTGACCGACCTTATATGAGCGATCGCGAGCGACATCCTACGTGGGCGATCTGGCATGGCAAAAACCTAATTTTTTAAATTGTTCTCATTTGCATGTAAATTTTTTTTCTTTTTCCTCTCTCATGTACATGCAACATTTTTTATCTCTTTCCTCTAAATTCTCAATCTCTTTCCTTTAATTGCATGTAAAATCACTGTGATCTAATTTTAAAAATCAATACTAAGATATATAGTTGCAACAGTGTTGTAATAGCTACTATGTAGTAGCTAGGGTTGGGTCAGTACGATATACTGATACCGAATTCCTATACCATATACCATACCAAAAAATTATGTATAAAAAAATTTATACCCGAAGTTTCAGTATACTGAATTTTTAAGAAGCCAACCAGATCGACTGCTACCACTCTACAAAAGAGCTTTGGGAGAAGTTCCTAGAACTTCATGAGGGCATGTCAGAAGCTAAGTCAGCAAGAAAATATCTTCTCCGGAACCAACTGATAAATCTCCGAATGAAAGAAGGGGAGACAGTGGCCAAGCTTCATGGGAAGATCAAAGAATTGATCTCCGGACTCACCTACCTCGGTGAATCAGTATCAAATCGTGATTCTATCCGGTACGCCCTCAATGCCTTCCAAAGAACCCAGGAGTGGTGATGGGGTTGAATAGCCCGTGGCGGGCACGTGGGCTGAAGAAGTTGGGTGGCAAGATGTGGCGAGTCTGAGTGACTCCCCTTTCAGAGCTCCCGGGACACTATCGGAAGAGGATCCTCCGGGGGCCCCCGCGGTAACACGCCCTGGAGATTAGATCAGAAAATCCCTCCCGGGATCACCCCGAGAAGTCGGGTCCCGAGACCACCTTGGGGATGCGGAGCGCCTGGGACCTCCCGGGCCAGAAGACCCCGAGATCACCTCGGGGAAGCAAAGCCCAAGCACCATTCGACCTCATGTAATGGCCCCCCTTTTTCTCGAATCTGCGAATAAACCTCTCCGCTATCGCGGAGCTATCATGACCCTTAAATGTCGTAACGAGTTGAACTTAATGACGGCGTAGACCATTTCAAAGACTATCTAACCCCTCCAGTAACGGGGGTACACATTCTTTACTACACACATACTGTCTTGCCTTCTTTTCATCTTCTCCATCGAGGCACTGACTTGAGCGGGTGGGTTCCACCGGACAACCTCCGGCGTGTTCCTCTAACGCTCGTTTTAATCTCGCAGGGTGTGACTTCCTCTTCAAGCGTCAACGCCCGCGTGGGCAGAACCCTGGTGACTGGTCGTCAACGTTGATTCCTTCCGGAACAAGTTTGGCGCCATCTGTGGGAAACCAGTAAAGCACCAGAAGGAGCACCGATGCCAGAGCCGGCGGGACAACCCATTATCTTGACGAAAGAGGACCTGGACTAGTTGGTGGCCAATGCCATCAAGGGGGCGCTCGAACATCACCAAATTGAGCAAGTCGCCTCGCATCGAGGTGCTTCTGGACGAGAGGAGATCCCCAGGTCTCCCTCTCACACCCCCAACCGCGAAGGTCTATCACACCTCCGGGGTGACGCGCTGAAGTTGCCCCGGACCACCGACAAGACTCTCTCGGAGACATTGAGAAGGCCAACGTGGTAGCCTCCAGCGCACAGAGGCACGAAGAGGGGCAAGGAAAAAGGGAGGAACCTAAGGCCTCCTATAAGGTTCTCTCTACTCCCTTCACGTCTGAGATTGTGGAAGACCCCATGCCGAAACAATTTCGCGGGCCTGTGATCGTTAATTATAACGGGAAGATAGATCCGGAGGATCATGTCTGTAAGTTTGAAAATGTGACACTCCTGCACCAGTATACTGACGATGTAAAGTGCCGAATGTTTTTGAACACCCTGTCTGGAGCAGCCCAACCATGGTTCCAGAGGCTGCCACCAAGTTCTATCAACTCCTTCACGGAGTTTAGAACTATCTTCCTCCACCACTTCACCAGTAGCCATCGCTATCAGAAGAGGACACTCAATTTATTCGCACTCATGCAGAAGCCGAAAGAGCCGCTCAAGGAGTACATCCAGCGGTTCAACAAGGTGGCACAAGACGTGGCAACATCGGAAATCCTCATCAGTGCATGTACACAAGGGCTCGCGGAAGGGGATTTTTTTTATCCCTGGTGAAGAAGCCACCATTAGCTTCGATGATTTGCTGGGGCGTTCTGTCAAGCATGTTAACGTGGAGGAGTTATAATATGCCCGTTGCAAGGAACCAGCCGGAGTCCTCTCTCAAGTTATTCCCCGGTTCAAAAGGAGGGAGCCCCCAGCTCCAACTCGAGGAAAAGACCTTCACCTCGGGAAAGACCAGTGGGCTAGCAGGCGAAGGCTGGTCGAGACGGTGGATACCAAGCAGCCAGAGCCATTGATGAAGTACTGCAGTTTCCACGGCAGTACAACACACTCCACCGAGGAGTGGCATGCCTTGAAGAGGAAATTGAGTGAGGAGGCATACACCAAACCTCAGAGAAGTGGAATAAGTCGGGGTATCGCCGAAGATCTCCAAGACGAAGCCTTTCTCCTCGGCAGCAGCAGGCCGGGGAAAACGAGACCCGACATTGGTCCCGATCATGGTCGCGAGGAAGGAGTGGGTGTTGAGGAAATCTATGGTTCAGAATGACCAAGTGTTTTGATGTTTGGGCAAAAGGTTTAAGTTAGGATTACCCTTGTGTTCTTATATGTGTATGTTGAGTGTGCAGGTTGTACAGGTTACACATATGGACTTGACTGGACGGCCTCGGTACGGTGAAGGGTGACATGGAGACAAGCTGGAGGCTTGTGTGCACCCGAGAGACCTTGGAGAGCAGAGACGATGAGCTGAGGGGCATGGACTTCGAGGCATGCGTGAAGGATGGCATGGAGGCAAGCTGGAGGCTTGCGTGCATCCGAGGGATGGGAGCCAAAGATGAAGAGGGTACGAAGGCAATAGTCGAGGCTGCGGATGAGGAGTCAGTCGAGTCGTGAGGGTACGAGTGTTGTGTGATTGTATTCGGGAAATTCTAGGGTTCGAGTGCGGAGTGGAATGTACTCGGGAAGGGTAACCCTAGGTGGGTGAGTAGGGCAGTCGACTGATAAAACTCACAGAAGGGTTTTGGCCTGGGACCAGTCAACTGCCCTAGGGGCAGTCGACTGGTAGGTGGCTGGTGAGTTGGCTGAAAATTCGAACGTTAGGGTTGCAACGGTCGAATTTCAGTGGCACCATTCGACTACCCTGGGGGCAGTCGACTGGTGGCGAGGGTTTCAGCCCAAGTCCTATTTAAAGAGGACTTCGTGGTGGTTGAGATTCTTGACAAATCTTGTCTTGGTTAAAGGCAAGATAGTAGTCTTTGTGCTCAGGTCTTCCAAAGGTGTTGTGGTGAGGGTTCTCCACCCACAAGGAGCGACGAGGGCTAGCCGGAGGTTATCCAGGGAGTGATTCACCGACGGATTCTTGGATTAGTCACCCGTCCGGGGTGGATACCAAGTAAACCGGTTTGTTAGCATTGTTTCTTTATTGTTAGTTTGTGTTTTATTGTATATTCCGCTTGCGCACTAACAATCTTGTAGAGAAGAACTTGAAAAACGCTATTCACCCCCCTCTAGCGTACGGAAGAGATCTAACAATTGGTATCAGAGCGAAGAACCGCTCGTGATTGGAATAACCGCCAAGAAGAGCAAAAGCTAGAGGGAAGAACAATGGAAGACAAGTTGGGTGAAGATATCTACACTCCACCGGCCTACGACCATGAGGATTTCGGCTATTGGAAAGCAAGAATGGAAATGTGGTTCGGAATGGAGTGGGACCTTCGGATTGCGCTTGAAGAGCCGTTCGAGATTCCAAAGGATAAGCACGGGAAGAGGCTTAGACCTATATATTGGAATCAAGAACAACAAAATCAATCCAAGGCGAATAAATAAGTAATTGACATATTGCTTAATACTTTGCCTACTAATGTTTTGAATCATGTAGGAGCATACAAAAATGCACATGAATTGTGGATCAAAGTAGAAGAATTTCATAAAAACCCTACACGAGGTCAAGTAGTGGAAGAACCCGAGGAAGTGAACTCGATAGCCCAAGAGGAGGAAGAATTAAGTGAAAGATCATCAACCTCCTCAAGAGAAGAAGAGGAAGCATCAATCTCAAGAATTGAGGGGGAGGAGAGACCCTCAACTATAGTGGATCAAGAGGAAGCATCCACCTCATCCAAGGTTGAAGAAGAAGTCAACCTAGCCTCTACCTCCACCAAAGCTAAATCGAAATAACACATCACATGCTTTAGTTGCAACGAAAAGGGGCACTACAAGGATAAGTGCCCGAAAGGTAAAATCTAAACCTATTTCAATTCAATTAAATTCTAACATGAGGTGTAGAAATGGAGAATCCCAAGAAAAGAAGAGGAGAATTCGATGCTTCACGTGTGGTGAGCTGGGGCACTACCACACCAAGTGTCCAAGGAAGAAAGAGCTCAAAAAAATGAGACACTTGAGGAGTTGGGAGAAAGAAGAAAGGAGGAAGTGAAGCTCACAACAAGGAGGAACTACAAGAGTAAGGGAGGTAATCCCTAATCTTAAAATTAAATGTAATTCAAATTTGAATTCCTCCTTGCATGATAAAAATAGAATTAATCATTCATCCATGCATGCTAAAATTAATGAAAATTATTTGCTTGTGCATAATCATGGTTTTAGATATAATAATAGGACTAGGGTTAACAAGGCAGATCATAATCCTAGGAAAAGCATGCATCATGATCAACCTAGAATCTTTGTACCTAAGGATCAAGGCATAAATCCCAAGAAGGGGAGGCATGTGCCTAAAAAAGAGGGTAGATCTAGGAATGTCCAAAGTGAACATGTGAACTCTAAGGCTAGAAACTTGGAATGGGAAAATCAAGCCTTGAGGGCAAGGGTTGATACATTTGAAAAGACCCTAGAAATATTGAAGATTGGATCCAAGGGTTTGGATATGGTGTTGGGTAGTATAAAACTCAACTATGATAGATCGGGTTTGGATTACCGGTCTAGAGTCTCCAAGGCCAACAAAAAGAAATATGCTGGGAAGACATATGATTATGGCAAGAAGGAGAAGTCTAAGGATGGCAAGGGGGTGCCATCCAAGGGTAAAAAGAATGACTTAACCAAGGACAAGGTGCCCAAGGTTAAGAAAATTTGTTTTGTAGGTCAAGAATTACCGGGGGCTCACCGGTGTGGTCTAGTGTGGATTAAGTCACCTAGGGAGGTGGCTAGGGCTAAGAGCTCAAGGGGGGAGCTCTAGGAGCCTTTGGGGTCCATGGTAAATGGATCTCAAAAGTTATCTCTCCAAGGAAATTAGGTGAAATGTGTCAAAAAGGGTTGGAAGACTTGGGTAAGTCTTAATCCTAGATTTTGGCACATTAAAAGGGAATTTATGGAGTAAAAATATGGAAATTAGAGTATATTTGATAAGACTAGGTTTTAATATGTGAATATCATATAATTCAATGGTAGAAATGAATTGAGATCAAGTATAAGAAGATACATTAAGGAGGAGTCACAATTAGGACTTTTTGGATAGGCTAAAATGATACACTTTAGAAATAATGGAATTTTGTGCCAATCATGGGATATGGAGTACATTTGTTTGGAAACATATTTTTCCCAATTAGATATAGGCTTCACAAATCTCCCTACAAAATTTCAGATTTTTCGGAGATTTGTAAAATTATTTAGGCATTACTGAAATTGGGTTGAAAATCCTGAAATTCAGGTATCAGTCGACTGCCATGGGGGCAGTCGACTGATCTTAGCCCAGAAACTCTCTGTTTATGGGCAGTCGACTGATCAGTGAGAGTATGCAAAAAGGGCCTATTGGGTGATAAGAAATTGTAAAATTGAAATCATAGAAAAGGATCATGCTATCTTGAGGGATTTTATGTCATGATTGGATATTATGGGTTGAAATTCAATGAATGATATTAAATGATAAATGTTTGGTGAATGAAAGGATATGGAAGTTTTCCATAAGGTATCTTGGATTAAGAAATAAAGAAGGGAGAGTTGAGAACAATTCCTTGTGTAAATTGATGATGGTTAGAATTGGCAAACACAAGGAATCATGAGTAGATTTTAAAGCTGATACAAAATGCCAAACTTTTGAGGAAAATAGAGGATTGCACCAAAAGTCAAGCACACTTGATATTTTCATGGAATCATATTTTTCTAGGATAGGGTATATCCTAACAAGTGTATTTGTAAATTTTTAGGCTTTTCCAGGTTTTCTAGGATTTTCTAGAGGGTTCTAGGGTAGAAAACTTGGGTTGTTAAGTTAAAATTAACTTGACATGGAAAGGTTGTGATGTTAAGTTGGGGTATAACTTAACTCGGGTTTATGGTATCAAGTTGTGTAGAACATGACCTTGGTAAATGAAAATTGGGAGAAGGCATAGGTTAAGGGAGAGGTTGCCTCCTTGGTTGCTTTAATTTTCATAAGTAATTTTTGGGTTTTGTGTCAAACTTGGGAATGGTGATAGATATATTATGGAATATATTTTTCCCAAGTAGGTATGGGTACCACAAAGTCCTCCACAAAATTTGAGAATTTTTGGAGATTTGTGGAATTAGTTATATATTTCTGAATTTGGAGTTAGAAATGCTGAAAATCTGATATTCATAGTATCAGTCGGCTGCCCTAGGGGGCAGTCGACCCAGAGCAGTCGACTGGCCAGGGCTGATTTGTGTATCAGCAGCTGGTTTGGGGTCCAATGATGGAAAACAAGTGTATGGGGGTTTGTACACTATGTTTTGGATCATTGGGGATTGAAAGTGTTGGTGCTTGTATGGCTAGAGGGGGGGTGAATGTAGCCAGGCACAATATTTTGCTCTTTGAAGTTTTCTGCATTATCAGATTAGTAGCAGCGGAAATATACACAGCAAAAAGAACACAAACAGGAAAGAAAATAAACCGAAATGCTAACAAGGATCGTTTACAAGTCGGGGATAACTTGCCCCTACTCCTTGGCGTGCCCGTGAGGTGAGCGATCCCTTGATCGTCGGCAGATCAAGCCCCAGTGAACACCGGATAAACTGAAGCCTCCTTCTCGGTGGAGAAACCTCTCCACAAGTTGTCTCACAGATGGATACAAGTTAAGCTCACGAGACACCCGAGAAGGATCTCTCATAAAGATGTAACAAGAACGCTCAAGCACAAAGCAACAGAGAGCACAAGCACAACCCAGCCAAACTTTCCAAGTTTCTGTCTGTTCACGGCTTCCCACTCCTCTGCTTCCAACTTTGTCTTAAGCTTCCTCTCTTGGTCGCCAAGCTTCGCCAGCATCCACTGAGCACAACCTGAACCCACTGACCTCCCTGAGCACTCAGTCCACTGAAGACCCTCTCCAGCTGAGCCTCCATCAGTCGCCAGCCGTGCCTCAGAAGCCGTTGAAACCTAAGAAGAGAATACTTACAAACCTGCTCAATGGAAAGTCTCCCATTGACCCTCCTTGAGTATTTGAATCCTCCTGTATCACCTACACACTTAGCAGACCCTTAGCAAATGAATATCAAACCATATCAGTAGTGTATTAGTGTATCAGACGAGAAAATAGATGCGATCAGAGTGTCTGACAGTGATTTTGAATAAAAGTTACAGCTACTGATCGGTCACCAGACCGATCAGGTATAGTCCTGACCGATCATGAAATCCCATGAAACCTACTGACCTCTTTCTGATCGTTCACCAGACCGATCAGGAGCCGAACAAAGGCCAACCAAAGTTTTTGTGCTCTCCCTGATCGGTCACCAAACCGATCAGCCCTGTCTGGATCGGTCACCAGACCGATCCACAACAGGGGTTCGTGCCAATCTCCCTGATCGGTCACCAGACCGGTCCAGAGGCTTCCCATTCCACCCTAAGCCAAGAGAACGGGCTCCAAGCCTTCTCTGACTCATGCTCAGTCCCCCGGACCAAGACTCCATGCCCAGCTTCACTCACCGGGACTTCATTCAACCTAGCTTCCCAAGCTAGGACATGGCTTCACTCACCAGGGTTTCGGTCACCCGACTTCACTCACTGGGACCCGGCTTCACTCACTGGGATTTCAATCTAGCTTCACTCACTAGGATTTCAATCACCTGGCTTCACTCACCAGGACCTGGCTTCACTCACCAAGATTTCAACCTAGTTTCACTCACTAGGATTTCAATCACCTGGCTTCACTCACCAGGACCCGGCTTCACTCACCGGGATTTTAACCTAGCTCCACTCACTAGGATTTCAATCACCTTGCTTCACTCACCAGGACCCCGCTTCACTCACCGGGATTTCAACCTAGCTTCATTCACTAGGATTTCAATCACCTGGCTTCACTCACCAGGACCCAGCTTCACTCACCAGGATTTCAATCACCTAGCTTCCCAAGCTAGGACCTGACTTCACTAACCAGGATTTTCATCACCTAACTTCCCAAGCTAGGACCTGGCTTCACTCACCAGGGTTTCATGCCCAGTCCCCGACCGGACTTAATCCAAATTCGCTCAACCAAACTTAAATCATTGTCAACACCAAAATAACAATCGGGCCAAACTGCATCAACCGAAAGAACCAATAATTGAGATATTGTTGGGTTCTGTTTGATGTTAGGCAAAGGGGGAGAAGTGTTGGGTTTAAGTTGGGAAACCAAACACTCCTTTTCTAGAAACCCTAGGTTTAGGGGGAGCTAAGATTAAGGGGAGCATGGTTGCTCCATTCTTGGCGTAAGGGGAACCTTGGAGAGGTTCTTAAAAAGCCTTTGTAAGTCCAATATAGGGGGAGCTTGTGAGAAGTTTTAAAAAACCCCTTTTGGTGAAAAATCCTAACTTGTGGGTTAGGTGTGGAAAAATCCTAACTTGGAGGGTTAGGTGTGGAAAAATCCTAACATGGTTGCTCCATTCTTGGCGTAAGGGGAACCTTGGAGAGGTTCTTAAAAAGCCTTTGTAAGTCTAATGTAGGGGGAGCTTGTGAGAAGCTTTAAAAAGTCCGTTTTGGTGAAAAATCCTAACTTGGTGGGTTAGGTGTGGAAAAATCCTAACTTAAAGGGTTAGGTGTGGAAAATCCTAACTTGGAGGGTTAGGTGTGGAAAAGTCCTAACTTGGAAGGTTAGGTGTGAAAAAGTCCTAACTTGGAGGGTTAGGTGTGGGGAGCCTTGGGATAGGTTTTAAAAAGCGTATTTCGGAAAATCCCTAGCTTAGAGGGTTAAGTGTGGGATGCCTTGGGATAGGATCTATGTATGCATTGCATATGCATTGGCGGTGTAAGTCCAAGATGGAGTCTTGGTAACGTAAGTCCAATTGTTTGTTTTAGCATGGATTTTGCTATTGACTACTATTTTGCTTTTCCTAACTTAAACGAATTGTCAAACATCAAAAAGGGGGAGATTGTTGAGGCAATCTGTAGTCCAGAGTGACCAAGTGCTTTGATATTTGGGCAAAGGGTTTATGTTAGGTTTACCCTTGTGTTCTTATATGTGTATGTTGAGTGTGCAGGTTGTACAGGTTACACATATGGACTTGACTGGACGGCCTCGGTACGGTGAAGGGTGGCATGGAGACAAGTTGGAGGCTTGTGTGCACTCGAGGGACCTTGGAGAGCAGAGACGATGAGCTAAGGGGCGCAAACTTCGAGGCATGCGTGAAAGATTGCATGGAGGCAAGCTGGAGGCTTGTGTGCATCCGAGGGACGGGAGCCGAAGATGAAGAGGGCGCGAAGCCAATAGTCGAGGCTGCGGATAAGGAGTCAGTCGAGTCGTGAGGGTACGAGTGCTGTGTGATTGTACTCAGGAAATCCTAGGGTTCGAGTGCGGAGTGGAATGTACTCGGGAAGGGTAACCCTAAGTGGGTGAGTAGGGCAGTGGCAGTCGACTGATAAAACTCACAGAAGGGTTTTGGCCTGGGACCAGTCGACTGTCCTGGGGGCAGTCGACTAGTAGGTGGTTGGTGAGTTGGCTGAAAATTCGAACGTTGGGGTTGCAACGGTCGAATTTCAGTGGCACCAGTCGACTGCCTTGGGGGCAGTCGACTGGTGGCGAGGGTTTCAACCCAAGTCCTATTTAAAGAGGACTTCGTGGTGGCTGAGATTCTTTTACGAATCTTGTCTTGATTAAAGGCAAGATAGTAGTCTTTGTGCTCAGGTTTTCCAAAGGTATTGTGGTGAGGTTTCTCCACCCACAAGGAGCGACGAGGGCTAGCCGGAGGTTATCCGGGGAGTGATCCACCAACGGATTCTTGGATTAGTCACCCGTCCGGGGTGGATACTAAGTAAACCGGTTTGTTAGCATTATTTTTTTATTGTTAGTTTGAATTTTATTGTATATTCCACTTGCGTGCTAACAATCTTGTAGAGAATAACCAGAAAAATGATATTCACCCCCCCTCTAGCATACGGAAGCAATCTAACAGTCGGGGCCTGCAGCCCGTAGATCTATCTCCTTAGAAAGAGATCCCCGAAAGGGCAAGGCCCCTGTACATGGGCCGCCCTCGGGACATGTTGGACTAATCTCAGGGGGACTCACCGGAGTAGATTCCCATCGAGCAAGGAAGTCTCATACCCGGTGACTGGAAAACTACTCAATCGGGACGAGTCGGAGCTAGGATCACGACCCTACAATCTCTTTCGGTCCAGCAGACTTGGAACAAGTGGAAGCTCCCCATGAAGACACCCTAGTGATCCTTGATCGCATTGCCAACTACGAGGTAAAGCGCATCGTCATGGATACAGGAAGTTCTAACAACATCCTGTACAAGGCTACCCTGGATCATATGCAGATTGACGAGGATGAGCTGCTCCCGGTCTCAACCCCACTGTTTGGCTTCACTGGTATCAAGTACAGCCGATAGGGCAAATCACCCTATTGCTATCATTGGGTAGCAACATGCTTGACAGAACCAGGAGGACACCCTTCTTGATTGTGGGTGCTCCATCATCCTATAACGCCATCTTGGGCCGCCTGGTACTCAGTGTCTTCCACGCAGTGATCACTATCTACCACCAGTAGATAAAATTCCTTGTGGGCGACCGAGTGGCTGAAGTCAAAGGGGACCAGTTGGTGTCTCGACGATGTTACAGTGGTGAGGTCAGATCAGAGTCTCGAAAAAACCCGTGGGCTCCAGAAAGCTGACTGGAGGAAGCGATCGTGCATCGGAGGACAGGAACAAAAGACTCAAGAGGCCAGAGCAGGCCAACTGTCTCCAACCCTCTCATCCCCGGTAAGATTTATCTTGCATATTGTGTATCCGCCGTATTCTTGCTGCCTTGCAGCGAATTCAAGTAATAAAGGAAGATGTCCTCTCCAAAGTGCCAATATATCACCAAAGAAACCAAAACCCTAATACCTCGCGGTGCTGCGGATGTCCGAGGTACTTAGGCTTGGTCTGGGTGCTACGAATGCCCGACCAAGAATAAAACCCTAATATCACACGGTGTCGCGGATGCCCGAGGTACTTAAGCTTGGTCTAGGTGTTACGGACGCCCAACCAAGAATTAAAACCCTAATGCCTCGCGGTGCTGCTGATGCCCGAGGTACTTAGGCATGGTCTGGGTGCTACAGACGCCCAACCAAGAATTAAAACCCTAATGTCTCGCGGTGCTGCTGATGCCCGAGGTACTTAGGCATGGTCTGGGTGCTACAGACGCCCAACCAAGTATAAAAACCCTAATATCTCGTGGTACTGCGAATGCCCGAGGTATTTAGGCTTGGTCTGGGTGCTACGGATGTCCAACCAAGAATAAAAACCCTAATACCTCACGAGGTCGGCTCGGCTCTCGGAAGACAATGAGCCTTTGCGCGGAGGAAGTAGCTGGATAGCAGGAGCTCCAGGGGGCAGTGTAGAGGGGTCGAAATCACCCTCCTTAGAGCGAGAAGTCCCCTCGGACCGGGGTCCCTCGGTAGGAACCTCCTTCAACTGCACTAAGGGGAAAGATTGCATAGAAGCCTCCAATGCTGCATCTAGCCTCTTTTGAAGGCGGTCGAGTTGCATCCGGTATTGGGTAGGCAATACTTTCTTACCCTTGGGAGCCTTGATAACCGCTTTTGTCGTGTCACAGTTTCAAATACAATTTAAGTACCGAATTTCTCTAAACTAATGTAGCATAGAGTAACTCGAGTCGTCTCCCAACGAATGTAGTCGATGCAAGATAAATCTCATGATCGTATTTTATTGTTTTTGGGTTTTGGATATGAAACTGGGTTTTGGGTTTGAACGTTAATACTACGAAAAGAAATGACAAAGCAGATATGAAATCTAGCCTAATTAAGGAAAAACAGTGCAGGTAATGAAATCTAATTTAGCCTGACTACAATTGCAATAAAGAAAAGGCAACTTGAAATAACGCATTAACGAAACTAAACATAGAGCAAAATTACAGCATTGAAAAAAAAATCTAATCTAACCTAACTTAATTGCATGTAATTGAAGACATGAAACTTAAAGCATGGGAAAAATAATACCAAATAACAGCTAAGCAAGTAAGAAACTGCACAATTTAAAATAACTGTTCTAAGAGACATTTAATCGAACACCTGATAGGCATGATTGGACTTGCTTCAAATAAGTGCAAATTGAAATGGAAAAATCCATCAAATACAAGAATTCGACAATTCTATCACAAACATTCATCATTTAACTCAAACAACCAATTATCAAAACAATCTACAACTGAATCAATGTGAAACACGCTGCTATGAATATGAAGATGAAGCTGCTGTAAAATGGCTATGCAGAAGATGTAGATGAAGCTGCTATGAAAAGCACATGAATTGTTTTGAAGAAGCTGAATTGTGGATTTGCTGGAAATCAAAGAACTGTGAAGAAGCTGCCGGATGCTATTGAAATTGAATTGCTGTGAAGTAGGAAAAATGCTGCCGACCCTGTGAAGAAGAAGTGGAAATTATGTGAAGAACTACTGGCTGCCGGAATTGTAAGACAAGAGCTGGAAAATTGAAAAGAAATTGAAGCTGGAAGTGAATTGTCGAAAAACTGATATCTGCTGGATGAAGAGCTGTGAAGGAAATTGCTGCTAAGGAAATTGTCGGATGAAGGGGAATGGATCGCCGGCGGTGGAGTCGACTAGGAACCCCCAGAGCCCTAGCTTCGTCCGGTGGCGTGCGGTGAAGGAAGATGGATGGCGTCTCTCCGAACCCCGAAAGAGAACCTTTACTCTCTTCTCTCCGAACCCCGAAAGAGAAAAGGTGGATGTGGATACCGGCCGGCGACGATGAAGGTGGATGTGGATCGCCGGCGGTGAGAGTGGAGATGGTATGGTCGAGTCGGGAACCCCCCTCTTCGATCGTGTGTTGCCTCCCCCGTCTCTGACCTAGCTGTGTGTGTCGGCTCCCCCTTTTGTTTCCCTCGGCTTCAGCCCAGCTCAGCCAGTTCAGCGTTTGGATTCGACCAATCGAGCCAGCACTCGAGTTCAGCCCTCTGGTTCAGCTCAGTCAGTCGAGTTCAGCTCCCACAGCTCAGCTTGAGTTCAGCCCAGTTCTGTGGGTCGACCCAGTCAGCCAAGCCAGCAGTTGATTCAGCCAACGCAGCCAGATTTCACAGCATCAGAAAAAATTAGCAACGGACGGCTAAGATCAATTTGGCTTCATCCAACGGTCGAATTTCTTTAGATCTGAACCAAACTCTACAGATCTCAATCAATGGCCCTGATCTACCTATTCCCAGCTCGGATTAACCAGATCAGTGGTGAATGGTCCAGATCTTCCCTTTTCTTGAATGGATGGTCTAGAACATCTTGAGCTCGATTCAACGGTCAGATCACTTCTGATTTGGCTGAAATTTTCAGATCTTGATCTCTGGTCATGATTGATTCTATCTTGGACTCGGATCGACCAGAAGTTAACCGATGGCTCAGATCTAGCCGTTCTCTGGAATGGACGGCTCCTATCAATCCGATACTTGATCCCTTTGATCTAGATCCAATGCTGCCTCAAGTCTGACCCGATTTGATCTAGGTCCATGATCAATTGAAGTCTACAAAATGATATTCAAATTAGTGCCAAAAATATCCCAAATATACAAAGATTAGAATTAAAAACCAAAATGAAGGGAATACATGAAACCTAATAAAATTGCAAACTTAAGCATATAAAATGTGGATCAAACATTGATTTTAGAGCCGAAAATAATCAACAAAATGATGGTTATCAAACTCCCCCACACTTATTCTTGCACGTCTCGGGCAACTAAATAAAACTAAAAGAAAACAACATATCTCCCAAACATTACATCCCCTATCAATACCTTAAGAAATAATAAAAGAAAGTTACTTAGGATCATAAAGTCTCAAGAATCCATGTATTTATGGTTCCAAATATCACATAAGTCAAAAGCATGGTAATTTCATCAACTTGAATAAACTAAGCATGACAAAAACCTTACAAGATGGATATATGCACTGATGCTCACAAAAATAACAGATATGGAAGTGGAGTTCTCTCAAAGCATTCATGACATTGCACTACCATATGCTTGCTTATCTTCTACTTCTCCACTACTATAACATAAGTACACAAATCAAGAGGGCTTTTCAATGAATAATAATGAAACCAAGTGCTACAAGAAAACAAGGATGGTAGATAACAAAGAAGATCATAGAGAGCATGAAAGAAAATAAAAGAGAAGATGAGAGCATTTGGGGTAATTAACATGATGTATACAATCAAACAATAGTCCAAAGTAAATAACTCAATCAAACCTCCAACACTCAAAATTCTCCTTTCACATTCTCAATGCACTACACATCAACCATTTACAACATCTCTCAAAGTGCATGTAGGGATCAACAACTTCACTCTTGAGATTCTCTAATAAAGATATCAAATGAGTACACATCAAGAAAATATTCCTTTTTGTTCATCACTAACAAAATCTCGAATGCTTGAGGAATTTTTTTTTCAAATAGAGAGATTTTTTTTCATTCTTTTCTCTTTTTTTTTCCATTTTTTTTCTTTATTATTTTTTTTCTATCTCTCTTACTTTTTTTTTCACATAGAGAGATTTTTTTTTTAAAAGAGATATATATTTTTTTTTTCACACAAGCATTCGTCTATACACACTTATCTCCCACTCCCCCACACTTAAAACTTGACCGTCTCGGGCAATGTAGTAAAGCATGATACCATCTAAAACTCACAATAATAGAGGCTGATAATAGAGAAATAAAAATGTAACTCATCATGTAATCACCTCATGCTCTCATGCATGCTCAAGGGAAGAATAAGCTAATAAAGATATGGCAGTGAAAATGTAATGATAATGAAAAGATCTGATAAAGTAGAGACAATAAAATATGAAAGCAATAGGTGAAATGCCCAGTAGTGACAATAACAAAGGAGAGGAAAACTAAAAGTTCAACAAGAAAGGTTGCTTCTATCATATTTATGTAAGCTTATGCTAATGTAATTTCAAAAAGAATCAAAGCAAGTTCTAGAGTGTCAAGTATCACAAATGCTATCACACATAAGAGGATTAAGGATAGGCATGGCAATATCCTCACTAGGTGATCAATAAAATGTCATGCTTAATCCAACAAGATAGAGTCTATCAACACAACAAATGACTAAATGCAATTAATATCCCCAAGCATACCAAGGAAACCAAAACTCGATAATCAGACTTAACTATCTTTTATGATTCTCAAAGCATAATAAAGGAACATGTAAGGAGATAAAACTAGAAATCAAACAAGTTTTATTCAAGACCAAACAAAATGTAGAATGAGGAAGCAAAACATGAATGCAAGGTATAAAATCAAACAAACATGCGAGTATAAACATACAGAAAAACAAGCAAAGGAAAGTAAAGGAATAAACTCCCCTTTATTTCTGGCGGTCGGAGTCTATCAAGAAACAACCTCCATCGTGGTAGTGGAGGAGTAGGAGTAGCTGAGAGAGCTTCCTTCATTTGATCTATGTCATGCTGCATGTCTCCCCCACACTTGAACTTTACAGAAAAATGTTCGGGTGGCCGTAGACGATTAAGGTACAAGATCCAAGTAAGAGATGGAGTGCTATGACCTTCTCCTCTCTCTTGATGTCTTTTGAAAGTTCTTCCAGGAGGTTGGAGTCTATTCAGATGGAGCACCCACTCCATAAGTCTTCGGGACCCTGCAAAATAATGTAATACCCCTCTCAAACGTGCAGGGCAAGACAGAAATAAAATAATATCAGTCTCTGCATGAAATGTATCCAAAAATGCATCAGATCCAATAAAATCAGTTTCTGATATCTCAATGAATTTTTCACAATTAATATCCACCAAGGGTAATTCAAGAAACTTATCACCACCAATGAAATCTATTTTGGATACCTCAATGGAATTTTCATAATTATTTTCCAACAAGAATGTATCAAGCAATGCATTACAACCACTGAAATCAATTTGAGGTACCTCCATAAGTTTTTCACACTCAACTTCAGCATAAGATATAGCAAGAGATCCATCACAATAAACAATTTCAAGTTCAGGCTCTTCTAAAAAATTTTCACATTCCATATCTACAAAAGATGTATCAAAAGATTCATCATAGCAAACAACATCAATTTGGGGCACTTCTAAAAAGATTTTACAATCCATATCTTCAAAAGATGTATCAAGGGATTCATCATAGCAAACAACATCAATTTGGGGCACTTCTAAAAAGATTTTACAATCCATATCCACAGTTTGAAGCACCTCTATGCAATCTTCAGAAGAAATAGGAGGAATACTTACCTGATCGTGCTGAAAAATACCTGGAGGTTCTACAAGAATAGATGTATCCATAGCTCCCTCCTGGTCAAGTATATGCTCCACTTCAGGTTCAGGTTCTGGTGGGCACTCAACTAGAATAGGTGATCCTTGGGTTCTTGCTTCCACCATGCAAGTCCCTACACTTTCTGGTTCATCTTCTGAATCTTCTAATGTACCAGTAAATGGTGGTCCCTGGGGCTCAGTGCAATCCCCTACACCTATAGATAAATTCATTTGACTCGCAATTTGTCCACTGTTTCTTTCGATGTCTTGAAGCCTTTGTTGCTTTTGATGACATTGTACAACTTGTTGAAACATTTCCTCCAGCCTTTGTTGTTGAGCCTCACTCTCATTAGGATTCTCAAAGTCTCCTTGATTGGTGTGGAAATCTTGTTGGTCTTGAAATGTAGCATAAGGCTGCTGAAGACCAAGAATTGGCTGTGAATCCTGAAATAGGAACTGTTGGGGCTGCTCAAATGGTTGAATGGGCTGATTTGACTGCTGAAAATTTGGCTGGAATTATGGTTGAAATTGCTGAAAAGTGTAGCCCTGGAAATCTTGGATCTGAGGTTGAAATTGTGATGGTGAACACTGAAATTGAGTGGGCTGGAAATTCTGGTTTTGATACTGAAAATTTGGATCGTATGGCTGTGAATATTGCAGAGGTTGTTGAAAATTCTGGAATTGTGGCTGCCCAATCTGAGTTTGCTGGAAATTCGAATAGGGCTGCTGAAAATATTGGTTTTGCTGCTGAAACTGTTGACATGGCTGCTGATGAGTAAATGAATGCCTGTTGGATATTTGTTGATTCACACGATTCACCCAAAACTTTAACTCTGACAGTGCACTTGTGATCTCTTTACAGTCCTCTGGTGAAAACATTTTGATCTTGCAACCCTGTCACAAAGCAAACAAAATGGCAGCAACCGTATACCAAAGATAAAGCAATCAAGACTAGAATCAAAAGATATAATTATCAAGCACCACTACATTCCCCGGCAACGGCGCCAAATTTGATAACCGCTTTTGTTGTGTCACGGTTTCAAATACAATTTAAGTACCGAATTTCTCTAAACTAATGTAGCATAGAGTAACTCGAGTCGTCTCCCAACGAATGTAGTCGGTGCAAGATAAATCTCATGATCATATTTTATTGTTTTTGGATTTTGGATATGAAACTGGGTTTTGGGTTTGAACGTTAATACTACGAAAAGAAATAACAAAGCAGATATGAAATCTAGCCTAATTAAGGAAAAACAGTGCAGGTAATGAAATCTAATTTAGCCTGACTACAATTGCAGTAAAGAAAAGGCAACTTGAAATAACACATTAACGAAACTAAACATAGAGCAAAATTACAGCATTGAAAAAAAATCTAATCTAACCTAACTTAATTGCATGTAATTGAAGACATGAAACTTAAAGCATGGGAAAAATAATACCAAATAACAGCTAAGCAAGTAAGAAACTGCACAATTTAAAATAACTGTTCTAAGAGACATTTAATCGAACACCTGATAGGCATGATTGGACTTGCTTCAATTAAGTGCAAATTGAAATGGAAAAATCCATCAAATACAAGAATTCGACAATTCTATCACAAACATTCATCATTTAACTCAAACAACCAATTATCAAAACAATCTACAACTGAATCAATGTGAAACACGCTGCTATGAATATGAAGATGAAGCTGCTGTAAAATGGCTATGCAGAAGATGTAGATGAAGCTGCTATGAAAAGCACATGAATTGTTTTGAAGAAGCTGAATTGTGGATTTGCTGGAAATCAAAGAACTGTGAAGAAGCTGCCGGATGCTATTGAAATTGAATTGCTGTGAAGTAGGAAAAATGCTGCCGACCCTGTGAAGAAGAAGTGGAAATTATGTTAAGAACTACTGGCTGCCGGAATTGTAAGACAAGAGCTGGAAAATTGTAAAGAAATTGAAGCTGGAAGTGAATTGCCGAAAAACTAAAATCTGCTGGATGAAGAGCTGTGAAGGAAATTGCTGCTAAGGAAATTGTCGGATGAAGGAGAATGGATCGCCGGTGGTGGAGTCGACTAGGGTTCGGAACCCCCAGAGCCCTAGCTTTGTCCGGTGGCGTGCGGTGAAGGAAGATGGATGGCGTCTCTCCGAACCCCGAAAGAGAACCTTTACTCTCTTCTCTCCGAACCCCGAAAGAGAAAAGGTGGATGTGGATACCGGCCGGCGACGATGAAGGTGGATGTGGATCGCCGGCGGTGAGAGTGGAGATGGTATGGTCGAGTCGGGAACCCCCTCTTCGATCGTGTGTTGCCTCCCCCGTCTCTGACCTAGCTGTGTGTGTCGGCTCCCCCTTTTGTTTCCCTCGGCTTCAGCCCAGCTCAGCCAGTTCAGCGTTTGGATTCGACCAACCGAGCCAGCACTCGAGTTCAGCCCTCTGGTTCAGCTCAGTCAATCGAGTTCAGCTCCCACAGCTCAGCTTGAGTTCAGCCCAGTTCTGTGGGTCGACCCAGTCAGCCAAGCCAGCAGTTGATTCAGCCAACCCAGCCAGATTTCACAGCATCAGAAAAAATTAGCAACGGACGGCTAAGATCAATTTGGCTTCATCCAACGGTCGAATTTCTTCAGATCTGAACCAAACTCTACAGATCTCAATCAATGGCCCTGATCTACCTATTCCCAGCTCGGATTAACCAGATCAGTGGTGAATGGTCCAGATCTTCCCTTTTCTTGAATGGATGGTCTAGAACATCTTGAGCTCGATTCAACGGTCAGATCACTTCTGATTTGGCTGAAATTTTCAGATCTTGATCTTTGGTCATGATTGATTCTATCTTGGACTCGGATCGACCAGAAGATAACCGATGGCTCAGATCTAGCCGTTCTCTGGAATGGACGGCTCCTATCAATCCGATGCTTGATCCCTTTGATTTGGATCCAATGCTGCCTCAAGTCTGACCCGATTTGATCTAGGTCCATGATCAATTGAAGCCTATAAAATGATATTCAAATTAGTGTCAAAAATATCCCAAATATACAAAGATTAGAATTAAAAGCCAAAATGAAGGGAATACATGAAACCTAATAAAATTGCAAACTTAAGCATATAAAATGTGGATCAAACATGGATTTTAGAGCCGAAAATAATCAACAAAATGATGGTTTCATCCCCATCAGAGCTAAATCAACCGTTGGATCAAGCTTGGAGGGCTCTAGATCGTCCATTTAAAGATTAGGTTGATCTGGACCATCCGTTGCAAATCTGGAGGATCCGAGCTACCACGAGCCAGATCCTGACCCCAGATCATCATCATCAAAGTTTGGCTTCAATCAGAGCAAGATCAGCCGTTGGATCTCCTCCAATCAATCTGAGCCGTCCAATTCTAATTACTTAAGGAAATTTTCGCCGCAGCTGTTCTTCGTCGCGTCCTCGCCGTAGCTTCCGTAGTTCTTCGCATTTCTCAGCTGTTCTTCATTTCTATTGCAATTTTCTTCAACAGAGGGCGTGACCACATCGATTTCGATCCTTGATCTAGTTCTAGATCATTGGGAAGGGTTCTCCGTGAGGATTCCAGCTCAATTTCGGCCAAAAACAGAGATGATTGAGGGTCTCGTCAGATTTGTGAGTTGATTGGCTTGGTCTCGTTTTGTGCCATTTCACATCCATCCGAGCTAGCCTGAGGGTCCTCGGCTGACCTCAGAACATCCCCAAATCATCATCGCCATACTACATTACGAGATTGAGTTAATCGATTGCTGTTTTCAGCTTTGAGCCAAGTTGGGTTGAATCGATTCATAGAGGCTGTTTTCCATTGGTTTGTTGAGTTTAGGGGTTCGAGGCTCACCCTTGCGTGACGAACAAGGAGTTCTGGAGCTTGGGAAGAGGTCGATGTTTAGATTTCCGTAGTTAATTTTCTGTTGTAGCTGTAAATTCGTTTCTGCACTTGTTTTAATTTCTGTCTTCGTTTCAGATTGGTTAATTTCTTTTATTGCATTGTTATAGCTTTAATTACGGTTCAATCTTCTAGTTTAATAGTTATGGAAGGTGTTTAGTGGATAATTGCTTTTCATTTCAGTGAATTTCTTGTTTCATTTCTTGCGTGCCATTTAATTGTTGTGTATCAGCCACTGCCCTGCAAATTCAGTTTTGTTTCTGAGATTTTTCAGTTTAGCTCCAATTCGATTTAAGTTTAGTTTACTCCTTGCAATTGAAGACAACATTTAGGGTGCTAATGCATTAGATTTGAGGTTATTTCTCAGTAGGTTTTATTTCTGAATTTTCGTTCAGTTTTGGTGTATCAAACCCCAATTCTGCAGTTTCAGTTTCTGCGCATCTCTTGTTTCTATTCTCAGTTTGATGTCCTGACTTCTGTGTCAAGAGAACCTAATTGCTATCTTTTGAATTCACCTCGCAGAATACTTCAATTTGTATAGCAAGTGATCTAAGTTTTGCATTTGCTTTTCCAAGCCTGTGAATCAGTTTGCTTGAGTCTCAAGTACATTTCTGCGATTGTTTTAGTTTGGATGTGCTAAAGGTTGTATCAAGTGAACCACATTTCGTATCAGAACTAGTAGTGCTTGAATCTTTGTTGAAGTAAATTCATGTATCGATCTCAGCTTGGTTATATGTTTTGCATTTGATATGAATCTGCAAATCCTGTCTTTAAGTTGCTGAAAATTCTGCAGCTAATTACTACTGTCAATTTCTACAGCAGTTTGATTGGAAACTCTGCATTCCAATCAGTGGTTGCACTTCTTCCTTCAAAATTTCTGCAACGTGCCTGAATCGTAGTATCCATTCTGCATTTGTGTCAACTCCTACATTCAATTTTGGGCCTATCAAGCAGCTACTGAGATTTAAATTTCTTCATTCATCTTTGAATTTCTCTTCACTGGCAGCTTGGCCTTTCAAGCTGAACTGATAGCTACCTTTCCAACCTGATCGACTAGTTCAATCTCGGGGTTGTTAGCATCAGTTTTGGCACATGAGTTTGTTCCATTTGAGTATCAATTTGTCTTATTATTGTGTCTTTGTATCAAGTGAATGCTTTGGTTTGGAGAGGAAATTCCTGAAGATCAATACAAGTTGTGGTGTACTCTTACAATTTGAATTCAGATTTATTTTCTAAATTCTGTCAAGTCTCAATTGTTTGATTAAGTTGTTTAGTGGCTAAGCTCATCAATTGCCATTACTTGGTTTAAGGTTCATGAGTTGAGTTTCTTTAATTTTCTTTGCGCTTTCATTTCCGAATTGCAACAACCCAAAATCTAATTACTTATTTGAAACCCAAAAACCTGAACGACACATAAACACAAGCATCGAATCACACAACGTCAACTAGCCCCGAGAAAAATACGACCTGTGGCCCCTTTACTACGCTTTTCTACTTTGATTGCAAAAAGGGTTTCCAGTTATTCATTCACATTTAAATTTGAGGCCCACATTCGTGACATATAGATCGGGCCTATCAAATTTTTGGCGCCGTTGCCGGGGATAGTATTATTGATGGTCCAGTGGGAGATAAGTGTGTATAGACGAATGCTTGTGTGAAAAAAAAATATATCTCTTTTAAAAAAAATCTCTCTATGTGAAAACAAAGAAAGAAAGAGAGATGGAAAAAAAATAATAAAGAAAAAAAATGGAAAAAAAGAGAAAAGAATGAAAAAAAAATCTCTCTATTTGAAAAAAAAATTCCTCAAGCATTCGAGATTTTGTTAGTGATGAACAAAAAGGAATATTTTCTTGATGTGTACTCATTTGATATCTTTATTAGAGAATCTCAAGAGTGAAGTTGTTGATCCCTACATGCACTTTGAAAGATGTTGTAAATGGTTGATGTGTAGTGCATTGAGAATGTGAAAGGAGAATTTTGAGTGTTGGAGGTTTGATTGAGTTATTTACTTTAGACTATTGTTTGATTGTATACATCATGTTAATTACCCCAAATGCTCTCATCTTCTCTTTTATCTTCTTTCATGCTCTCTATGATCTTCTTTGTTATCTACCATCCTTGTTTTCTTGTAGCACTTGGTTTCATTATTATTCATTGAAAAGCCCTCTTGATTTGTGTACTTATGTTATAGTAGTGGAGAAGTAGAAGATAAGCAAGCATATGGTAGTGCAATGTCATAAATGCTTTGAGAGAACTCCACTTCCATATCTGTTATTTTTGTGAGCATCAGTGCATATATCCATCTTGTAAGGTTTTTGTCATGCTTAGTTTATTCAAGTTGATGAAATTACCATGCTTTTGACTTATGTGAGATTTGGAACCATAAATACATGGATTCTTGAGACTTTATGATCCTAAGTAACTTTCTTTTATTATTTCTTAAGGTATTGATAGGGGATGTAATGTTTGGGAGATATGTTGTTTTCTTTTCGTTTTATTTACTTGCCCGAGACGTGCAAGAATAAGTGTGGGGGAGTTTGATAACCATTATTTTGTTGATTTACCAACTCCTTACACATATTTTTTAACTCCTCCAGTGCCTCGTCTATCTCTTTACAGAACTCTGGTGACCACATTTTGATCTTGCAACCCTATCACAAAACAAACAAGAAAAATGACAGCAACCGTATACAAATGGTAAAGCAACAGAAAATAGAACCCAATGATATGTCAAAAAAAATATACAAGCAAAAATCAAACAAATCAACTAGCTGCTTCCCCGGCAACGGCGCCAAAAATTTGATAGGCCCAAACTATGTGTCACGAATGTGGGCCTCAAATTTAGATGTGAATGAAATGCTGGAAACCCTTTTACAATCAAAAGTATGAAAATGTAATATAGGGGCCACAGGTCGTATTTTTCTCGGGGCTAGTTGATGTTATTTGATTCGCGCTTGTATTTATGTGTCGTTTGTGTTTTTGGGGTTTCCAATAAGTAATTGGGTTTTGGGTTGTGCTCGAAATGAATTCACAATGCAATCAATAACTCAACCAATGGACAATGTGTCCAACTAATTCATCCTTGTCAAATTTGGAAGTCAAAGATGTTATCTAATCAAATATGATTTCGACTAGCACTAATGCAAAGGACGTCTTCAGTAATTGTTACTCCAAACGAAGTGAATGCAGTTCAATCTTTAACCAAACTGGTACACAATCTTTGACAAAACTTCACTTGATACAAAGGTGCAGAAATGCAAACTAATATGCCAAAAAGAAGCAACATAGTTCAGAAACAAACTGAATGCAAAGACTACTGATTTCAAGCACCTAGAGTACACTAAAAGGTGTGGTTAACGTTAGGAATTTAACTCAAAACCAGCTGAACGCAGGCAAGCTACAACAACCCAAACTGAAATCTTACTTGATACATACTTGTAAGCAATAAAATCTAATGTGCCGAGAGGGAATCATGAATTTCAGAGACAGATCTACAAAGCACTAGCTGATATCAATCAGCTTGAGTAAGATTCAGTTGATGAGCAAATCAGAGGTTACAGATATGCAGCAAAGGAATGCTTTTCAATTCAGATACTGCACAAAAGCAGGATAAGGCAAGGCTGGAATTCTGAATAGCTCCAATGCAGGTCAATTAAGCCTAACTGCATAAATGACCTCTGAACTTAGTATAAATTCAATGCAAAGCAACTGACTTCAAATGAAATCAAACTGGTACAAGAGTCAGCAACTACAAATTAAGCATTGCAGAATTAAAATGATACAGATCTGAAACTGAGCTGCTGAAATGAATTTGATACAAACCTGCTGATGCTAACCACAAGAATTGATGCTAAATCTTTGTAAAAGAAATCAGTTTCAATGTGTAAATGCAGGAGAAGAATTAGCACCTACTTGAGACAAGATTCAGATATGGAAAAAATTTGATACGCAGAAGTAATGTTGCAGAAACGCAGAAGTTAAGGATAAACTTAAGCATGTTACTGCAGAAATGCAGTAACTGATCAATGAGCATGAAACTAATAATGCATGCTGAATTCGAGCTCAAAGTACACTACAAGATATGTTAAACGTGATCCAAATCAGTGCTGAGTGCTGAAACTGATACACTCTCAAAATTGCTGAACTGAACTGCTGAAAATACACTGATACGCAAACTGAAATCAGAGAAAAACTTGACAATTTGATACGCAGGGAATTTGACAGGAAATAAACTGAAATCTCAAACTAATGTTCACTAAATAAGTTCACTAACTAACTACTTGCTAAATTAAACCTAATTAAGCAGCAAACGAATTCAGAAACTGAAACTAGGTGGCTGAATCGAAAATCAAAAACAGAACAAAAGTAGGAATCGAAAATTACACTAATACAATGGAAATTGACTAAGTAAACTAAATCTCTCTTCTCAACTCAAGAAACCCTTGCTGTCACTCAAGGATTAGCCTCGAATTGGGAAAGAAACAATCCTTACAAGTAATTACAGCAGCTGAATTAGAACGTGAAGTAATGAAACTACAGCAGAATTGAAAATTACAGCTAGAAATATAAATTGACTAAGAATTCTAATCCCCAATCTCTTCATTAGCTCAAGGTCTTCTTGGTTGTCAATCAAGAGCTGGCTTCGAACCCGCAACCTCAGTAATTCACTGAGGAACTGAATCGGTAGTAGAATCTAGCTCAAAACTGTTCAAGGAGGAAAACCCATTCGAATTCTTCAATTTGGCCTTGTTTGATTGAAATGAAGGTGCGGGAATGTTCCAAGCTTGTCCGAGAACCCCTCCAGATGGCTTGGATTGATGTAATTCTTGACAAAACCGAAATCGAAGGTATCAAATACAAAACTGCCGAAACCCTCAAGCAGCCCTGTTCTTGCCCAATTCCAAGCTTGAAGCTCCACCAATTGCTCTCCCCAGTGACCTCGACTTGATCTAGATGAAGAGATGAGGTAGTCGCGCCCCTTGGATGGAAGAAATCAGCTGGAAAACGAAGAAGAAACGAAGCAACCTACTGTAGCGGTGGAGACGCGACAAGGAAGAACTGGGCAGCGTTTCTGATTAAATAGGAACCAATGGACGGCTCAGATTTAATTGAGAAAATCCAATGGCTAATCTTGCTCTGATTGGAGCCAAACTTTGATGACAATGATCTGGGGTCAGGATCTGCCTAGTGGTAGCTCGGATCCTCCAGATGTGCAACGGATGGTCCAGATCAACTTAATCTGTGAATGGATGATCTAGAGCCCTCCGAGCTTGATCCAACGGTTGATTGAGCTCTGATTGGAATGAAACCTTCAGATATTGATCATAGTGCTTGATCAACCCTAACCCTAGCTCGGATTGCTTCAGATCGTCCCGGATGGCTCAGATCTAGCCGCTTTTGAATCGGATGGCTCGGATTAATCGTAGGCTTGATAATTCGATCCGGCTCACTTCCGACTCAAGTTTGACCCAATATACTCTAGGTCCAGGATCCTTTCATGCCTACAAAAATATATCAGAAAATTAGTGGCCAAATAATCTAAAAAATGTGTAAATTTGCAATTAAGTCCAAAATAAGAGGAAATCCTAAATCCTAGGGTAAAATCATAATTAAGCAATAAAAACATAGGTCAAACATGAATTTTAACAGTTAAAATAATCAATAAAAATGGTATCTATCAAGCCTCGGTAGGGGCAATTGAAGGAGAGCCGGAGGCTTGGATACCTGCCTCCAAAAGAGTGGTCGGCGGAGCAGGGAAAAATAGGGGAATGGATTCTCCACCATCGGAAGGAGAAACAGCCTCCTCATGGACAGAGGGAAGGGGGTTGGGGCCACCGGAGCGCAACCTCTTCCATCTGGGACTCGAGCCTTCCGGAATTCGTCTCTTCTGCCGACCGGTGAATTGGACTATTGAGGGGGCAGTAGGAGGTGAGGACCCCTCGCTGACCTCCTCCGAATGGACAGCAGCTGGGGGCGAGTCACCCTCTGAAGGGATGTCCGCCCGAGGGTCAACCGACGGACCGGAAGTCCCTTGGTTCGTTAATGGCGGGGGCATGGTAGTAGCCTCTACCCTTCCTGGCGAAGCAGACCCCCGGGACGATTCGACGATCCCCTCCGAGGACTCGACAGGCACAGAGGGTGCATCGGGAGTGGCAGGGGGAGGAGCCAGCGCCTCCGTGTTGGCCTCCTCCCACTTGATAAGTCGGTGTATCACCCTGGGGAACATGACTTCCTCCGCAATAGCCATACAAGGAAACATCAGTTAGAACTAATGGGCATTGATGGAAAAGACAAGAATACCGAGGATGGGGTTGATCCGGGTCACTTTGGGGCTAAGGCCCGCCTGGTACATGAGCTCCTCACTCTGCACCAAACCAGGGTCACTGAACGCCATGCCGGAGAGTACGTTCCTAGCGCACTGGTAGGCGGGACTCTAGAGAAACTCCCCTAGAAAGGGAGGAGTCGATAGAGCCTCTATCCAGCGAAGAGGACTGAAGGGTCGCACAGGCAGTTGGATGAAGAAGAACCTCTCCTACCACCCTTTGTACAAATAAGGGAACCCTCCTAAGAACCTATGGCCAGGATACGCCGAAAAGCTAAAGACCCTCATGAGCTGATCGGAACGAAAAAGGAATGAAAGAGATGAGGAGTCAGGGGGAGGTCAAAGAGCTTGAAGATAATATACGCCCCCCCCCATCTGGGCAAAGGCATTGGGAGCCATCTGATGGAGGGGGATATCGAAATAGGAGGCTACGTTCATGAAGAAAGGAGGAATGGGGAAGTGGAGCCCTGACTCTACTTGACCCAATAAGAAGGTAAAAAAGCCTACGGGAGGCTCCATTGGCGTCTGGTCTATCTTTGGGATCACCATCACCATCTCGGTTGGGATGTCGTAGGCCTCAATGGCCGCCTGCAAAGCCTCCGGCCTCACTCTCGAAGAGGCAGACTCGTACCACTCCGCTCGATAACCTTCCATGGTTCCTAAGGGAAAAGACGAGAAGGAGGCAAATGCCTTACATTAAAAGGAGGCCTTAGAGATGAAGACGAGGTGCACCCAGCCACGAAGCCAGAAGTTGGTTGAACGTCTTCGCTTTCCCTTCTTATACAGAGGAAGCTGCATGCATGAGTGCAATGGGGGCAAGGCACGTGGAAAGCAAGAAACCACCACATTGGGGCAACGCCAGAGATCAGTTGTTTGACGTGAGCCGGCTACAGTTGCGCACGTCAGTAAGAGGTCGTGAAGAGAGTCGTTGAGGCACGTGGCAATGAAACATTCGCGAAAGGACCTTGTCGCCATCAAAGAGTGTCATGCGCCTTTATAAAGGATGGGCAAGTATCATTGTGGTACCTCGAAAGCCATAGAAGCCTTTTGGGAAGGACAAAACCAAAAAGTGATTTCCTCGGGACCCGGGCCAAATTCTTGTAGCGACCCGCCTTCTTACTACCTTAGACGGATCGTTACTTTTCTCCACTTCTCTACTGTTAATACATGACTGAAAATGCGGAAATCTTTTTTTAAACTTTAAAATTCATCTAACAATTATATTCTAACTTAAGCAATCATGCATAATAACATATCACACTTTCTATCTCAAAACTCGTAGTTGATACTCATTGAAACTAGCCTTACCCAACTCAAACTGCCCGTACCAGTCGACTGATGACGTGGCAGTCGACTGATACGCCTATGAGCAGTTTTACAGGTTTTCGGCAGTTGCTTTAACTCTCCACCAAACCTAATATTTCGAGCCATATGCAATCATGACACCATTTCTACACTCTATGACAGTTTCCTAAACAATTTAGCCAATCAAACAAATCCATAAACTTGAATTTAAAACTTTTATGGAAGAAAATAAACTAAACAAGTTTATATAAACTTTAACAATAGAGTTTGTACCAATCTTAACTTCTAACCATTTAAACTCATCATACAAAGTTCTATAACATCACTAAGGCATTATGGAATGAGAAAACAACTTTTCTAAACATACTTAAGCAATAAAAACTTGATTCGAAAGGGAAATTGATACTATCTTGGCACAAACACCTTTTTCTCTAACAAAGTATCAATATCTTTAACTACTCACTTTTCTACTCATCCAATGCAAACATAAGAATACGTATGCTAAATGAAATGACAAGGAATCTTTACTCTAAGAAATTGAGCATGTAAAACTATCCAAAACTCAAATACTCTATAATCTCCATAAGTAAGAACTTGAAATTTGAATAAACTTAAACATTGCAATTCAAATAACTAAATTGTCTTGTGCCTAAGATCTCTCCATAATCAGCCACCACACACACTTTGCTCAGCACCGCCTCGTCGCCTTCCTTCAGAATTGCTTGCCTTTACCTTTATCTGCAGCAAGAGGAAAATGCAACTAGTAAGCAAAAAGCTTAGTAAGTACTATCTAGCTCACAAAAACTCGAAATATGCAAACATGCTTCTAGATCAAACTGAAAATCATATGAGATACTAATATGCTTGAAAGGAAACTAAGAACATGTATAACTCAAAACATGCATACTCAAGCAATAATAAATCTCATTTTACTTTTCTTGGCTCAACTTGAAACTTTAGCTATTCTTTAACTTTTTGAAAACTTTCTAAATTTTCGAAACTTTGCTAAAGCATATACTTGAAAATAATAATCACTTGGATCCACTGAAGACGTAAGTACCATCTCATGCGCGTTCCCTAAAAGGTTGGGGTAGCGAGCCACCAATCCTAATAGAGCAGACCTTGGTCTACCAGGGCCAAGACCTTGGAATTGGACACCTGGATTTCTTTAACGACGCCCTTGGACGCCGGGTACTGGCCTTATAAAATAAAATAGCTTTTCTTTCTTTTCTTTCTTATCTGTAAATGCCTTGGCATTTTCTGGAGCACCTTGCGTGCTAAAATCCCTAAGTCTTGACTTTTGGGGATTTCTTAAGGCCTTGGCCTTTTCTTTTCTTATCTTTATCTTCTCTTTTCTTTTCTCATAGCTTTTCTTGGTCCCTAATCTCATATAGGGCACTCAATAAAATATATAAGCATATAATGAACTAAGATCACATGCAAAAACTAAAAACTAAAAGAACTATCTCTTTTAAAAACTTTTAAAGGAAATTCTCGCGGAAAAACCGCCTCTTACTGCAGGTGAGCAGTACTTACATTGATATCTTGGACTTACAACCAAGATTGACGTCTAGGACTCGAGAGAAACTTGAGATCTCGGAGAATTCTTCACGTCTACGCGTTCCTCTCGCCGCGGGGATCCCGAATATAGAATTATCTCTTGGAGAAGGGTCTTGGCCGGCCCTCTTGGCTTGGTGTTGGTGTCGCCCAAGAGAGGAGAGGGAGAGAAGGGGTCGGCGCAACTTGGGAGAGGGAGAGGGTTTGAGAGAAAATAAAACTTCTCTCTTTAATTAGCTATTTATACTTAAGGGGCGGATTAACTTAACTACAGCTTAAATATTTGTCTTTCTTTCCTTTTATGTGCTTGATACCTAGCCCAGCTGGTCGCGCGCTCCCTTGGTCTCGTGGTGGTTGCGGGTTCAATCTCCGGCTGCCCTTAAGTCGTTTTTCCTTTTTTTCTTTCTTTTTCCTTTTTCTTTTTCTTTTTCCAAAAATACCAAACGGACTCGGAAAATTCCATAAAAATACTCTAAAAATTCCTAAAAATACCTAGAATATTTCTAAACCATTTCTAAATAATTCTAAGGACTTTAAGAACTAAAAATGGAAATTTTGGGGCGTTACGATTCTACAATCCTATTACTCAGCATAACTGTTGAAGGAGCAGTAACGGGTGCAAGGACCCACTGAGACACTGTTTCTTCATCACCACACTAGTCTGATCAGCCAGCAACACTTCCTTCGATAGACTTGAAGGGAGGGATTTGTGATGGAGTTGAATAGTCCGCGGCGAACACGTGGGCTGAAGAAGCTAGGTGGCAAGATGTGGCGAGTCTGAGCGACTCCCCTTTCAGAGCTCCCGGGACACTCTCGAAAAGAGGATCCTCTACCCCCCCCCCCCACGGTAACACGCCCTGGAGGTCAGATCAGAAAACTCCTCCCGGGATCACCCCGGGAAGTCGGGTCCCGAGACCACCTCGGGGATGCAGAGCGCCTGAGACCTCTCAGGCCAGAAGACCCCAAGATCACCTCAGGGAAGCGGAGCCCAAGCATCATTAGACCTCAAGTAATGACCCCTCTTTTTCTCGGATCTGCGGATAAACCTCCCCGCTATCACGGAGCTATCATGACCCTTAAATGTCGCAATGGGTCGAACTTAATGACGGCATGAACCATTTCAAAGACTATCCAGTAACCGACGAAGGGGGGGATATGACATAGATCATGGGGACGCACCAAGATAACCTCCGCAGGTATAAAAGGTATTCCAACCCCTCCGGTAAGGGGGGGGTACGCATTCTTTACTACACACATACTGTTTTGCCTTCTTTTCATCTTCTCCATTGAGGCACTGACTTGAGCGTCGGAGTGGGCTCCGCCGGACAACCTCCGGCGTGTTCACCTAACGCTCGTGTTGATCTCGCATGGTGTGACTTCCTCTTTAAGCGTCAGCGTCCGCGTGGGCAGAACCCTGGTGACTGACCGTCGACGTTGATTCCTTCCGGAACAAGTGAAGTTTAATAGTAGATGTCTACTATATCTCAAAGGACATGGAGGTAAGTACTCTTGACGAGATATTTTCATTTTCGAATTACACAAATCTCATTGTGCAGGATCGAGAAAGGAAAAGACGGACAACATTGCCCTGAACGCGAGAAGAATTGATCTAGATTCGGAGTCTTCAGTGGACGACGAAGAAATGTCTTTTGTGGTAAGAAAACTAAATAAGTTATTTAAGTCTAATAAGTTCTCTAAGATGCAGGGAAAGAAATAGTCTCCAAGAAAGAGACAAGTCAGATGCTACCACTATGATGAGGAGGGTCGCATAAAGGATCAATGTCCAAAACTGAAGAACAAAAAGAAAGAGAACAAGTCGAAGCATAAACATCTGAAAGCAACATGGGACAACTCTTCTTCGAATGAATCTGAAATCGAAGCCTACGTTGAACTAGTGCTTATGGCAAGTCATCAAGAAAAGGATGACGAAGCAAGCATCTCCGAAATGAGCATCAACGAAGGGGGAGATTCAATAGAAGAAAAGCAACAGTGAAGGAGGAGCGTCTAGTTTCAGATACGACTAAATAGTAAGTGAAGTATGTAAACTTCCTACCAATAAGCTGTATTCTGGTATTAGATCTATGCTTAAATCCTTGTATAAGTTAAGGACTAAGAATATAGATTTGAAAAGAAAATTAGCTCAATCATGCCCTTTAGATATGCATGATTCTTTAGAGCATGAAAATGAAAAATTAAAGGAACGAGTAGGAAAATTAGAAAGTGGTCATGCATATGGAAGTTCAAATTTCTATTCCAAAAAGAATTATTATGGAGGTATTAACTGGAATGTTAGGAATCACAGGGGTCAAATTACAAAAGTGTCTAATGATCCTGTCGACAAGCGAAGATCGGTTCTCCCTCAGATGACTCGGTCTAACCAAGCCGACCCGGTCTGCTGTATCTTGGGAGATCGGACCGAAGCAGAGCTCTCAATATGGTGGAGTGGTTGCAAAACGACAACGATCCCTTTTTCTGAAGACCAAATGGGGTTTATATAGGGTCTTTCCACGTGCGAACTGTCACATCATGTTAAAAATTAGTCAAGGATTAGGTTAAGTAATTGGATATCTTAACGGTGGGGTGAGACTGACACAGCCGTCTGACAGTCTGTGATCCTGCTCCTTCTGACCTTAATTAACGTTAGGCGGCTGCGTCAAGTGATGATAGTATCTCTTAACGAAGAGTTTCGACAGAGCCTTATGATGAATGTGACTCGGGAGCTCAGCCTCGAGGGTTTGGCCCCAAGAGCTCAGCCTCAAGGGCTCGGCCCCGAGAGCTCGGCCTCGAGTGCTCGACCTCGGGAGCTCAGCCTCGAGGGCTTGGCCCCAAGAGCTCGGCCTCGAGTGCTCGACCTCGGGAGCTCAGCCTCGAGGGCTCGGCCCCGGGAGCTCAGCCTCGAGGGCTCGGCCCCGAGAGCTCGGCTTAGGGCTCGGCCCCGAGAGCTCGGCTTAGGGCTCGGCCTCGAGAGCTCGGCCTCGAGTGCTCGACCTCGGGAGCTCAGCCTATCGACAAAAGTGTCTAATGATCCTGTCGAGAAGCGAAGATCGGTTCTCCCTCAAATGACTCGGTCTAACCAAGCCGACCCGGTCTGCTGTATCTTGGGAGATCGGACCGAAGCAGAGCTCTCAATATGGTGGAGTGGTTGCAAAACGACAGCGATCCCTTTTTCTGAAGCCCAAATGGGGTTTATATAGGGTCTTCCCACATGCGAACTGTCACATCTTGTTAAAAATTAGTCAAGGATTAGGTTAAGTAATTGGATATCTTAACGGTGGGGTGAGACTGACACAGCCGTCTGACAGTCTGTGATCCTGCTCCTTCTGACCTTAATTAACGTTAGGCGGCTGCGTCAAGTGATGATAGTATCTCTTAACGAAGAGTTTCGACAGAGCCTTATGATGAATGTGACTCGGGAGCTCAGCCTCGAGGGTTTGGCCCCAAGAGCTCAGCCTCAAGGGCTCGGCCCCGAGAGCTCGGCCTCGAGTGCTCGACCTCGGGAGCTCAGCCTCGAGGGCTCGGCCCCGAGAGATCGGCTTAGAGGGCTCGGCCTTGAGGGCTTAGCCCCGGGCTTCGGACCCCGAGTATCCGACTTTAAGTTTCGGACCACGGATGGACGGCTCTGGGTGAGTTTAACTCCGACCCGAGCTTCCGCCTGCCCCGGCCTCTGTTTTCCTTGCGTCGGGTTGAACCGGGTAATCTCCGACCGGGCTCCCAACCCTGATAAAAAACCGCTCGCCCGGTTCACAAGCCTCCCGTCCAAGTCTAGTCGAAGGAGGCGCCAAGTCCGTCTGACTAGGCTATCGGCCTGTTCGGCCCGACTCTCTTTTCTCCTTCCTGTGAGTCTCTCACCTTCCGAATTAATCTCCCGAATACCCGACCCCCGTCAAGTTATTCATCAATGCTTGACCACGTGTCAGCTTCCGAACGGGTGCTTCTGGTATCGAGGCATCATTGGTGTGGTTTCGCATGGCGTCCGCGAGAAGCTTCGATGCGTGGGAAATTGCGCGGATTGGACGGTAGAGGTCGAAGCCCGCCACTTTCATCCTCCCCATCCGACGGTCTTCCTGGCTTTGTCTGTGCTATAAATATGCTTGGCCCACTGGATTAACCTTTTTCACCCCGCTTTCGCTTCTCCTTTCGCTTGTATCCGACCTTTGTCGTCCGACCTCCTCGAGTCTCAGCCGACAGTGCTTTAGGCGATCAGTGTTTCACAGCGAGCTCCAACGTTAGGTACTCTTCTCCCCGCCTAGATTTCTTTTGTTAATTCCCGAGTCCGACCACATGGCCGGCCCCTCTGCTGTCCCCGGGCCATGGTATACCACTACCCGTTCGACCTTGAGTCTGGGTTCCTTAGAAACCCTCCGCCTGGACTATCGCGTTCCAGAAGATCACCCTTTTATCCTCCCCTCTAGGGACGACCGACCCAATCAAGCCCCCTTGAATTACTTTACCGTCTTCAAGGATCACTTCCTAGCCGGCCTGCGATTTCCCCTGCACCCTTTTATCGTGGCGATATGCAGGTATTTCCAAGTGCCTCTTTCCCAACTAACCCCGAACTCGATTCGCATTCTGTGTGGCACTGTGATCGTCTTCGAGTCTTTCCGAGTTCCCCTTACTCCTCAGGTCTTCCATCTATTCTACTATCTCAAAATGCAAGAGCCAGGCTGTTTCTTTTTCCAAGCCTGGGTGAACATGGCCCTTCTAGATAAAGTTCCCTCCTCTAATAAGGGGTGGAAATCCCACTTTTTCTACATAAGCACTATCCCGACCGCATCTTGGCTGACTGCTTGGTTGGAAGAGCTACCGGTCCATCCTGTCGCCCCAAGAAGTACCGTGCTGACCCTAGCTTTCAACTAGCCTTCTCTAAGATCGGGGGACGTCAGTTCCATGTCGGGAAGCTACTGAGCGAGGCAGTGCTCTATATTTGCCGGCTGAGTCAAATTCCAGCGGGGCTGCCCGGCACATATGGTAAGTTCCCCGTTCCACTTAAGGATCTTTTAAGGCTAACTAAAACTTTTTCCGGTTTGCAGCCCAGGCTTTGATGGATTCCATCCTTGACGAGGAGCTGGCCCTGGAAGAAGAGGCGATGAATACTCGGGCAACCGAATTACTGGCGGATCGGAACGTGCCCCCCGTGACCGTGGCCCCATCCATCGCCCGACCGGCCGGAACGGAGAGTGACTCGGAGCTGGAGATATTAGCCCAGAGCATCGAGGCAGATCTCCCCGAAGCCCGTGACGAGGTCGAGGTGCCGACTGCTGCCGCGGGTCAGTCCTCCTCCCGGGTGTCCAAGAAGAAGAAACGTCCTCGGGAGGTCGCCTCCACCAGTACTCCTGCTGCTCGGCCCAGCCCGAGGCGGCGCCTGATCTACCAGCTCGAGTCCAGCCCAGGGCGGCGCCCGATCCAGCAGCTCCCTTGCCGAGCCGGGTCAGGATACGACTGTCCACCTCCCGCTCGGCTTCCCCTCATCCAGTAACTTCCACTCCATCCTCCAGCGCTGCCCGACCGGGGGTCGTTCTTCCTAGTCCGGGCTTAGCTAGGACCAGGGATCCATCTTCCAGCTCGGCCCCCACTCGTTCAGCAACTGTTGCTGATCCTGTCTGCGAAGAAATCGCCACTGCTCTCCTATCAATGCAAAACATTCCCCGGGTCCCAGTCGAAGTGCAGCTCCCCTCTGAAACCTCTTTACTTCGGATGGTGGAGCCCCAACCACTTAACCTGCATGGCCATCTATCTGCGGCCTGGGATAGAGGCCTGCAACTGTCTGAAGGACGCAGTTCTTTCAGTTTAGCTGACAACTTCGCCATGGACATAACCAAGGTACATCCTTCTCTCTCTCTTATCTTTTTATCTATCTCATGGGTTATCTGCTTTGGTGTAGCTGTGGACCACTAGCCAGGCCGTTACTAAGGCCCTGGTCGAGAACACCAGAGAACGCCGGGCGGCGGAGTACAAGATAGAGGACTTAGAACATCAACTAGCTCAGCGTGCTCTCCCGCCCGGCGCCGAGGGCCAGAGCCGTCTCCGAGCCGAGGTGACCTCTTTACGCACACAGTTGGCAGAGAGCGACATCCGACTGGAGAGTTCACACGAAGTGTTGGCCGCGTCTGCCCGCGAGATAGATCAGCTCGCCACTCAACTTGAAGCAGCTGAGGCTTTGAAGAGAACTGCCCTTGCTCGCGATGCTAGGATCCGTTCTGACTTAGCTAAGAAAACCAGCGAGTCCCTGAGTCTACAGCGACAGCTACAGGAGGTACGCACGGCTCATGAGCAGACTCGCTTAGCTTTGCAGAGCAAAGAGACGGAGCTCACTGCCTTGAAGAGGAAAGAGGTCGAACTCCAGGCTCAGCAAGAAGCCTTCCAAGCTCTAGAAGCTCAACTGGTAAGTACTGAGGCAGGGTCGGCGGCCAAAGATACCCGGCTCAAAGAACTGGACGCCGAGGTGGCTCGCCTGCAAAAGGAGCTCGCTGACTACAAGGCCGGCGAGTCGGCCCGGATTGAACAAGCTCGAGTTGCCTACATTCAATCGGCACCCTTCCTTCGGCAAGTATACAAGCAGACTGCGGGCATGATCGTGTACGGAGTGAAGGGCGCGATACAGCAACTCACGGAGGCCGGCCACCTTCCTGCCGACCTGCCTCCCAACGTGGTGAAGCCCACTTTGATCAAGGCCTCGATTCCCGAAAATGCTTTTCCGAAATTCACTTAGCCTAAAGGGCCCGACCTCTCTTTGCCGAGATATTTGCTCAGTTCACTTTTGCCCCACCTAAAGTTTTGTAATGATGTTTGATTTCCTGACTCGGCCTCCAAGGCCCAATTTTGTAACGGCCTCAGGCCTTAATTCATTTCCGCAGATCTTTCTTTTTCTTTATTTCGTTCAGCCGTTTGCAACGCACAAGATTTTTGCTAAGAGTTGCTTATCCGATGCGTTCGCCCCATTCGTCGAAGGTCGGCCTTATTAGTCGTTCATCCAAATTTCACGAAGTATGGGTCACTCTGGATACTTAAACCATTATCGTAAAGCAGACTCCCTCAGTCGGGTATGGAGTTTTCGCTAAGTGTCACATGCTAGAGATATCCGCACTGTCGGATGTTCGACTGAGCTGACATCTGAGCTCAGAGGTACCATGAGGTCAGGACGGCGCCCTAACTCGAGGGTGTTGTTAGGTCGGGTTGATGTTCCGGCCCGGCAATGTTGCTTAATTAGATCGGTGCCCTATTTATGACACGCGAAATTCTCGTTAAGCGTTATTTATTCAACTCGTTTAGCTCATTCTGCGGAGGCTGGCGTTTATGCCTTGCAATGAGCTCGCGCTTATTGTCGATTACCCGGGAGGTTCATTCTGGTCTACTTAGTTTGATCTTTTTGGCCGACTCGAAAATTTGGCTAAGTGCCAGGCGCTCGGGCGATTCGTGTTATTAGTCTTCCGACCTGGCCTTTTTCCAGACCTGAGATTGTGGCTTGGTCGGGTCGACATCCTGACTCAGCAATGAAGGTCGGTCGGGCGCATGACCCGACTTGGTGATTTTGCTCGGTCGGGTGGATACCCTGACTCGGTGATCTTGCTCGGTCAGGTCGGCACCCTGACTCGGCTATTTTGCTCGGTCGGGTCGGCACCCTGACTCGGCGATTTTGCTTTGTTTTCGACGAGTTAACCTTTATCATCGAGGTCAATTTGGCTTGTATGTGCTGGTTCGATTAGTTCAGTCTTACCGAGCTGACCTAATATCCCTTTTGTCTTTCAGAACATGGGGAGCCACGCCCCAGCAGTGAAGATCACGAAAATGTGTTAATTCATGCGTCTTTCGAGCAAGAGTCTGGACACCGTTCGACTTACCCTGACCGAGCGTGGATTGCAACGCCCGACCGGGCCCGACTGAACGTGGAACGCCACGCCCGGTCGGCACCGAGTCCGGTGGGTGCGTGAGAGCAAGCTCACTTATAACTTGCCTTAGCAAGAGTCTGGACACCGTCCGACTTACCCTGACGAACGTGGATCGCCACGCCCGACCGGGCCCGACCGAACGTGGAACGCCACGCCCGGTCGGCGCCGAGTCCGGTGGGTGCGTGAGAGCAAGCCCACTTATAACTTGCCTTAGCAAGAGTCTGGACACCGTCCGACTTACCCTGACCGAACGTGGATCGCCACGCCGACCGGGCCCGACCGAACGTGGAACGCCACGCCCGGTCGGCGCCGAGTCCGGTGGGTGCGTGAGAGCAAGCCCACTTATAACTTGCCTTAGCAAGAGTCTGGACACCGTCCGACTTACCCTGACCGAACGTGGATCGCCACGCCCGACCGGGCCCGACCGAACGTGGAACGCCACGCCCGGTCGGCGCCGAGTCCGGTGGGTGCGTGAGAGCAAGCCCACTTATAACTTGCCTTAGCAAGAGTCTGGACACCGTCCGACTTACCCTGACCGAACGTGGATTGCCACGCCCGACCGGGCCCGACCGAACGTGGAACGCCATGCCCGGTCGGCGCCGAGTTCGGTGGGTGCGTGAGATAGAGCTCACTTATAACTTGCTACAGTTGTTTTTTGAGGAGTTAGGGTTTTTGTCATCGCTTTTTCTGAGTACAGTTACAAGGATCATTTCTCTCCACTCTCCTCACGATACAGTCTTAAATGCACCGCGCTCCAAGGTCTTCCGAGTCGCTTTCCTTGAGCATCTTGCAGATAATAGGCTCCCGACCCCAGCGCCTCCACCACCAGGAACGGACCACTCCATGGAGGCTCCAGCTTGCCTACTTCTCCAACGGGCTTGATTCTTTTCCATACCTTGTCTCCTACTTGGAAATGTCGAGGTATGACCTGTTGGTTGTATCGGTTCCGCATCCTTTGTTGATAAGCGGCCATACGGACTGCAGCCTTAGCTCGGACCTCCTCAATCAGATCCAGTTCAGCTCGTCTTTTCTCCTCATTGTCTTCTCCATACAGATGTCTTCTGTCCGACTCACAGCCGACCTCCATGGGGACTACTGCTTCACTCCCGTAGACTAACTGGAAGGGAGTGCATCCCGACCCCTCTTTGGGTGTGGTTCGGAGGGCCCATAGGACACCAGGCAGTTCATCCACCCAGGATCCACCGACCTGATCCAGCTTAGCTCTGAGCCCTTTCAGAATCTCTCTATTGGCTACTTCGGCCTGACCATTACTCTGGGGATACGCCACGGAAGTGAAGGCCTGTTTGATCCCAAATTCCTTGCACCAATTTCTGATTATCCGACCTTGAAACTGTCGACCATTGTCTGATACCAGCTTATGAGGTATGCCATACCGGCACAAAATGTTCTGCCAAAGGAATTTCTTCACCGCTTGCTCAGTGATTCGAGCCAGAGCTTCTGCCTCGACCTATTTGGAGAAGTAATCTACTATCACCAACAGGAATTTCTTTTGACCGGCTGCCCTGGGGAAAGGTCCCACTATATCCATGCCCCATTGATCAAAGGGACATGATACAATGGACGCTCGCAACATCTCCACCGGTCGGTGAGACAGATTCTGGTACTTCTGACAAGAAAGACAGGAAAGAGTCATCTTCTCCGCATCCTTTTGAAGGGTCGGCCAAAAGTAACCGGTCAGCAGGACCTTCCGAGCAATGGATCGACCTCCTGAATGATTCCCGCAGCACCCCAAATGCACCTCTCTAAGTACATAGTCTGCATCTTCCTTTCCGAGGCATCTCGCTAGAGGTCGGGAAAAAGCCCGCTTGTACAATGCGTCCCCTATCAGGGGTGAACCGGGCTGCTCTGATCTTCAGTATCCGAGCTTGCTCGGGGTTGTCCGGCAGAGTTCCCTCCTTCAGGTAGGCGATGAATGGAGTTCTCCAGTCCCCCTCTATCTCCATTTCTGCCGCCCTCTCGACCTGAGCCACCAGCATGACCTGAGGTGAAGGCTTGTGGAAGACCCATGGCCGGACAGAGCTGGCCAGCCTAGCCAACTCATCCGCCTTGGCATTGTCTCCTCGGGGATCTGTATAATCTGGACTTCTTGAAATTCTGCTTGTAACTGTTGATATGCCTCTACGTAAGTCTATAGAGTCGCGTCATTTACTTCAAACCGCCCAGCCACATGTTGTGTTACCAACTGAGAATCGGAATGTAGGATGACCCGAGTGGCCCCGACCTGTCTGGCCGCCTGGAGGCCTGCCAAGAGGGCTTCGTACTCCGCCTGATTATTGGTAGCTTGGTACTCTAGCCGCACGGCGAGATGAATGGGGTCTCCCTTCGGGGACATCAATAAAATTCCCAAGCCACTCCCCGCCCGGGTGGCTGATCCGTCCACATATATTTTCCAGACCTCCTCCCCTTCCTCGGCATGAAGCTCACTCAGGAAATCTGCCAAGGCCTGAGCTTTGATCGCCGTTCGGGGCTGGTACTGGATATCATATTCACTCAGCTCGGTTGTCCACTTGACCATTCGACCTGAGACTTCAGGGTTGATCAAGACCTTCCCGAGTGTGCTATTGGTCAGCACTCGTATAGGATGAGCCAGAAAGTAGGGTCGTAGTTGCCGAGCCATCAACACAAGCACATAAGCTAATTTCTCGAGTGTAGTATACCTACACTCGGCCTCTTTAAATAAGTGCCCAAAGAAGTAGACCGGTTGCTGCTCGGTCTCCTTCTGGGTTACAAGTACTGCGCTCGCAGCTTCCTCAGTAGCAGATAAGTAAATATACAGTGGTTCTCCTTCCTCGGGTTTGGCTAACACCGGCAGGCTGACCAAGTAAGTCTTCAATTCTTCGAAAGCTCGGTCGCACTCGGCGTCCCACTGGAACTTGGAGGCCTTGCGCAGGATCTTGAAGAACGGCAGACTTCGATCGGCCGACCGAGAGATAAACCGGGATAGGGCCGTGATCCTTCCGGTCAGGCGCTGAACTTCCCTCAGATTTCTGGGCGGTGGCATGTCTAGTAGAGCTTTCACTTTACCCGGATTGGCTTCTATTCCCCGCTCGGTCAGGATGTAGCCCAGGAATTTCCCACTCTTGGCTCCGAACAGACATTTTGCAGGATTGAGTTTGAGGCCATACCTTCGCAGGGTACAGCAGGTCTCTCGTACATCTGCTATGAGGTCGGCCGCCCGGGCGGATTTGATGAGGATGTCATCGACGTACACTTCCACGTTTCTCCCGAGCTGCTCTTTAAAGACTTTATTCATCAGCCTTTGATAAGTTGCCCCAGCGTTCTTGAGTCCGAAGGGCATGACTGTGTAACAATAGGTACCTTCGGCTGTGACAAAACTGACCTTCTCCTGGTCACCCGGGCATAATGGGACTTGGTGATATCCCTGATAGGCGTCGAGCATGCAGATGAGTTCACTCCCGGCGGTAGAGTCCACCATCTGATCTATTCGGGGGAGCGGGTAGCAGTCTTTGGGGCAAGCTTTATTAAGGTCTCTAAAGTCGATACAGACCCTCCATTTATCACCCGGCTTGGAGACCAGCACCACATTGGCCAGCCAAGCCGGGAATTGGACTTCTCGGATGTGCCCGGCTCCCAGCAGTCTCTCCACCTCTGCCTGAATGATCTTATTCTGTTCAGGGCTAAAATCTCTTTTCTTTTGCTTCACAGGTCGGGCGTCAGGGTACACGTGCAGCTTATGCTCCATCACCTCTGGCCTGACCCCTTTAAGATCTTGTTGGGACCAGGCAAATACGTCTCTGTTCTGAGTCAGACATTCTATTAGCTGTTGTCTGAGGTCGGGCGATAGTCCGGGAGCTATCTTCACTTTAGTTTCTTCTTGGTCGGGCAAGAGTTGGACCTCTTCCTCTTCCTCCATCAACTCAGCCCAGGGAGAAGGCGGAGAGGTCTGTACCATGTTACAGTTGGCTGGCGCAGCTCGGAAGGCCTTGCTTACTTCTACTCGGACATCATTTACGTAGCACCGGCGAGCGACCTTCTGATCTCCTCTGGCTTCCCCGACCTGATCTCCTACCGGGAATTTGACCTTCAGATAGAAAGTGGACATCACCGCCCGGAATTCATTTAGGGCTGGTCGGCCCAGTATGGCGTTATAGGCTGAAGGGGCGTCTACTATCAGGAAGGTAGACCACCTGGTCCTTCTTAAAGGTTCCTCGCCGAGTGATATGGCCAGCTTGATCTGCCCCAACGGTTGGACCTCATTCCCTGTGAATCCAAATAAGGGTGTGGCCACGGGCTGCAGCTCAGTCATTTCAATCTATAATTGCTCAAATGCCTTCAAATATAAGATATTCACTGAGCTGCCTGAATCCACTATGGTACGATGGATTTGATAGTTGGCTATGACCGCCGTGATGACCAGGGCATCATCATGCGGTACTTCTATTCCTTGTAGGTCGGCGGGACCGAAGTTAATCTGTGGTCCCTGAGCTTGGGCAGAACTGCAGCCCACTTGATAAATGTCCAGGCATCGGGCCTGCGACTTCCGAGCTCTGTTGGAATCTCCATAGGTGGGCCCGCCTGAGATGACGTTGATGGACCCGTGCACAGAGTTTTGCTGATTGGCCTGTTCCTCGCTGGCGTTCTCCAGCTCGGGCGAGCCTGGAGTCGGGAATAGCCGTCTGGCTACAGGGGCGGCTGGTCGCTCACGAGGCTCAGGGCTGGTTAGGCGGTGCTCTTCCTCGGCCCCGACCACTTCCCTGATGAGCCCCTCTCGGGCTACCTCGACCGGCGCGGCCCCGACCTCTGCCGGCCTGCCAGCAGTCCTGAAGATCGTGTGTATGGCTGTTATGGAAGGAACAATAGGGCTGCCACCTGGACGGGAGACAGCCCTGGGCTACTTGCTGAACTACTCCCCTCTCGACTCCTGGTCGGTGTCCCATAGCTCTGGGGCTCCTGAGGGGTCCTCCCGGAGGCATACTTCTTTGATGTTGCTGAGGGTTATCGGACGTAGGCCTGACCTCTGGCCTCCTGGCGGCTTGCGCTTCTTCGACGTCCACATATTTGCTAGCTTTCCCCAGAAGGCTTTCAAAGTCCTTCGGGGGTTTGCGGATCAAAGATCTGAAGAACTCTCCCTCTTGCAAGCCCTGCGCGAAGGCACTGACTAACACCTCGGATGTGGCAGTGGGAACGTCTAGCGGACTTGATTAAACCTCCTGATGTAGGCTTTTAGGACTCTTTGGAGCCCTGCTTCATGGTGAACAGGTTTAAGGCTAGTCTTGTGATGTTCTCCTACTACTAGCAAAATGTTGCAGAAACAGTTTCTTGAAGTTAGAGAGTCTTTTATCGATCCTTCGGGAGCCTGTCAAACCATCGCTGGAGCTGGTCCTGCTAAAGTGGTCAGGAAGGCTCGGCACCTAATACCATCTGGTACTGAGTGCAGCATCGAGGCATTTTCAAACTTCTTTAGGTGTTCTTCTGGATCAGTAGCTCCTCCGTATTCAGCAACGGACGGGGGTCTGAAGTGCTTGGGCAGTGGCTCATTCAAGACTTGGCTGGAGAAAGGGCATCCTGTGCGCTCAGTCGGGAACGGCGCAAGGGGAGCCTTCCCTTTGCTAGCTCTGGTATGGCTAGATGTAGCTTCATGTGGATCCGATTGTCCTGCTCCCTCGGCCGGGCCGAATAGCGCCCGGTGAAAGTGAGGACTCTCATCTTGTCGAACCCCTCCTTCGGTGCCCACCCGAGCAGTCTGCTCGGCCGGGCCCGGCTGAGCGGATCGAGCAGCCGCTTGCTGTGCCTCCGCCAATTTCCTGGCTCTAGCTTCTATTAGCAGATCCAAGTCTTCCTGTGAAAAACTATCGCCAATAGCGACAAAACGTATACCGTCATTGATATTTTTAGCGACGAAAAATTTAATTTTTGTCGCTATTCTTAGTGACAAGATTTTTTATCCGTCGCTAATATTCAAAACAAAATATAATTTACATTTAGCAATTAGCGAAGGAAAATTAATTGTCCTTCCTTAATTGCAACAAAAATTTAATTTCTGTTGCTAATCTTATGAGAAAATTGAGCATCACTTCCCTATTTTTTCTGTTTACATTCAAATATAATCTAGTATAACCATCGCAAACGATGATTTTCATAATAAACTCATTACACATCACAACAAAACTCACAACGCATCACAAGAGTATTACAACATAACAATCCATATGAACTAAAATGCACATAGATAAACATATAGTGTTAAATCCAAATGCATATCCAAATCTAATAAACAAAAATCCATAGCACGTCAAAATTTTAATTTACTGAAACTCCCAAGATAATGTTTATTTCATCCAATACCAACCATCCTAATCAAAATCAGCCATAAAATCAAATTCAATCCGATAGGAAATATCATTTTGATAAGTTATAAATACAATAATAAAAATACTATGTTACTATAAAAACATAGCTACTCATTGTAAACTGATAAAAAAAGCATAGGACATTCTTTATATATATATATATATATATATATAATATATATATATATATATATATATATATATATATTATATATATATATATATATAATGAGTGGACATTTGAATTTGGTGATAAAATATGTTATATCTGAAAATAATTATGAAAAATTATAATACAATTAGATATACATATACTTTTAAAAAAATAATAGCAATTATTTTTACTGAAACACAAAAAATAATTTAAAAATTAAGATAAAGGATAACATACCTTAAAATGATCTACTCGATAGAGAAATGATCGAGATCCTAGCTCTTTTGAAACTTCAAACGATACGAGCACGACATTTGTGAATCCAGAGTGAACGTTGCTGCAAACGCTTGTATATGCCGAATTATCTCCTTAGTTCGAGCCTGTCTCTCATCTTCCATGCCTCTGCGCCGTCTCCTCCAATGACAAGAGTTGAGTACTCAAATCATGATTTTTCTCCAGAAATGCTTGTACTTCACAAGATGAGGAGAAAGAATTAGGATGACTCCTGGTCCCTGGAGTCTCATCTGGTCAAAAATAATTTTGGCATGAGAGGCAAACTTGCAAAGGACGATTTTTTTCCTTCCACCGACAACATCATAATAAATATCATTAACTTCATAAGAAGAAGGAGACTATAAATTCTTTATCTGCACTAGGCCGAGATGTCTGTGCAATTCTAATGAATATTATTTCTTGTATCAAATTAAATAATGATTTTATTAATTTTCATATAAAATCTATAAATATATTTATGAAATTTAATATTCTTATGTTAATTAGTGACAAACGTTGTTCGACAAATGATACATATGTCCAGTTATATATGGATCTGGTTAAAAAATATAGAAGTAAAATAGAGTGTTATATCAGTTGGTCAATTGCTCGCCAAGTACGTGGATGATGCTAAAAATTTCATGTGTCTCATTAGAGTTTTGACATTGGGGTTTCTCTGGGTATCAATTTTAACTTTTTCTTCATTCACAACAAAAAAATCTTACCGTTACTGACGGAAATTTCCGTCAGCATTCCGTCGGTAATGACACTTTCCGACAGAACTGCGACGGAAATAAAAAAATTGGAATATTAATTATCGGAATAATATTACCGATGGAAATAATAATCCGTCGGTAATTAAAATTTACCGACGGAATTTTCTGTCGGAAATCTTCGACGGAATTTTCCGTCGGAAATCTCCGACGGAAATCCAGTTTCCGTTGGAGATTTCCGACGGAAACCCAGGGGTTTCCGTCAGAGAGTCTCTCGCTCTTTCAACACATACAACTCGCAAAATTGATAGTGCTACCCATCCTCAACAAAATTAAGGAAATCAAGATGGAAGAAATATAGGACGAGGACGGGGATGAGGACAAGGTCGAGTACATTGTCAGATCTATCTCAAAAATGGTCACTTTGCTTATCAATGTTATAAGAGATTTGATTCAAATTTCTTGGGAGATTTTGCATCCTCAACTCGAGATTCAATCTCATCTCCATCATCTCATCCAGGAGTATTCTCTCTTGCAAGCAATCCTATACACCAATGGTGAATTCGTCAATCTCAAGATGACATCCAGATTTTGGAGCAACTCACCATGTTACAGTAGTTTATGACATTCTTACATTAGCCAATACAATATATGAAATTATTTAGCTATAATCACTTCTTTTTGAACTTCATCTTGTATCGAATAATGCAACAAAAATTTGGAGCGATAATATTGGAGCAACATATCTTACAGTTAATCCAATCTTTCATGTTCGTACGTACAGGCGGAAATTGATTTTTATTTTATTCGAGAATGTGTGACGTCCAAATTGTCATACCTCCAGAGGCTCATGCTTACTCGAAAATCGAACAACATCTCTCCTATACGGCGAACAATATGAAGCTATATACATCAATCTCACACATTTAATAAGCACAGCCACATACGACTGGCAACAATAGAACTAAATATAACAAGACATCACAATCATACAGTTTATTAACATCTAATTAATAAATAATAAATAACTTAAACTCTATAAGGTAAATGCAAATATACCAGAAGTCCACGACATAAGTAAAAGTCCACAAATGTACGACAAAATATCGACACGCCCACTACAGAACAAAAATAATATTTCTAGATAATAATAAACAAACTCAATCCAGAAATACTTGACACTAAAGGGACAACGGATGGATCCTCTCCCGGCGACACGAGACGCAGCTATCTACTACCTGAAATAAAAAGAAAAGCAAGTGGTGGTGAGTCCAGAGTCGAACTCTGCGGATATAGTGAACAGATAAATGTATGATATAAACAAGGTAATTAAAGCAGATAGAAACAAGGTATACAATCTTCGGAAAGTAGAGTACATAATAAATGCGAAAGCATATATGCGGGGCATGATCAGAAGCCCCCATACCAAGTCGATAGTTTGCTCATACTACTGAGCAATCCAGGTTAAATAAATGATGCAAATCAAATACGTATATGCATGTCAATCAAATGTCATAATCATAGCTCAAACAAAAGCAGGATGCATCGTATGTACATGATGCAATGACATGTATACTCTATACACAATCTACAACTATCACACACATCTGCGAGACCGATGGGGCAAGAGCTATGACAAAAAATACTAGGAGAATCACCTCAATCCCATGGGAGAATCACCTTAATCCCATGAGAGAATCACCTCAATCCCAAACCCCAAAAAGAAGAGGGAAGCTCCACAGCTCTATAACAAAACCCCAGGAGGAGTATATCTCTACTCCAGAAATAAAGGCGAAGTGTGACCTCTACCCCATGATACTGCAATATGTGCATGATACCAATGTACACCAACCCAATCAAGTCGATCATTTATGCAATCAATAAGTGACATAAATATCCAATCAACAACTAAAGTAATTAAACATGCCCTAGACTAGGGTAGGGTTTATCTAATGTCAACCAACTCTATAGATAGGTCACCTAACCTCACTAGAGTACACGTGCACTAGCGGTACTCTTCGGATCAGAAAAGTAAGAGTTGAGATTGTATAACTGAAAAATTGGATTATTAACTCAAAGATCAAACGAAGAGTAAGAATCAAAGGAAAAATAAGTGGAATGGAGTCAAGGTAAATCAACTTACTTAGAAAATATAATAACCATGCATTTAAGGTAAAATGAACTATAGAATCAAGGACGAAATACCCGCCTGTAATGTAGTGTGTATCCGAAAGAAATCTCCGCATCAAACACATGCAAATGATCAATGTTTTGTATCAAGGATACGGTTTAGCTATTTAAATAAATATACTAAACATGATTAGACTAGATCTTAATTGTAACATCTATTTAATTTAATCCAAAAATTAATAACCATAGGTTCCTTCTTAACCCAATTATCAAGATTAGTTAGGACACACCCAATTTAACCCAACAACATCTAATTCCCAAAGTGATTCATGGCAACCTTAGGTAGAACGAAATTCCTAAAGTTCCCACTTCCGTCAAGAACCTACCACTTGCAGATTCCCTGAATGGTACTCACGGTAGAAGAAAAGAAGAACACGACAAACCCAATAGAAATTCAAACTCCTTTTCCTACCGATCTACACCAAACATCACCTAAACAACAACAAGAAGCTCTTACCCGCTGCAAAACGCCGGCAAGGGGCGCTGGATCTTGGCAGGGATAAGGGTCCCGCGCGTAACTGCTGTTGCCTCCACCAAACTCTGATTGCCCATCCAAAGCCGAGGGACCGCAATCGGGAGAGAAAGGAAAGTGGAGGACCGCAATCGGGAGAGAAAGGAAAGTGGAGAAGAGAGTAGGAATCGCGTGGAGATGGGAATCGCTCGGGCGTGGGTTGCAAAGAGGAAAGAGGAGGCTGTGGCGGTTCGCGACGAGGGGGAAGGGTGTCGTACGGCTGGGGTGGAGGAAAACGAGAGAGGTGAATTATCAGAGGAATTGTTAGGGTTTTAAATATAGTTTTAGGGCATTTTATAGAAAAGCCCTCCAAGTTGACATATTTAACACAATCAATTATCCATCTCTTATATCTACGTAGAAGATCAAATTGTTGATATCTTTACTAAGTCATTATCCAGATAATGTTTCAACAAGCTAACAAATAAATTCAACGTCAAATATCTCCCATTGAATTAGTTTTGGGGAGGAGGTGACCGGATCAAGTCATGAGATTAAATCAAATTAAAAATTATTAGAATAATTTTATTATAATTATTAGAACAGTTTCGTTATAATTTTTAGAATAATTTTATTATAATATTTTTTATTAATCGATCAATTGAATAAGGACTTTTATGTTCTATATATAATATATTGTAATAGAGACAAACAATGAATAAATGAATAATAAAATATGATTATTTCTCAGAAAAATATTCTCTGTTGTCCTCTACCTATGACTTATTCTAACACAGTGGTGGCTTATCGAATTCATCGAGTATTAAAGAAAGCACATCGCATGCCATTGGGCATGGAGGCGACGACGCGGTGGTCGACCGCGCGGAGCAGGAAACGGCGACCTCAACGGGCCTCAGGTACGTCGGCCCAACAAGAAGACCACTCCCTCATTAACCGCTAATTCATTCACGCCTTTCCATTTAATTTAAAAAAATAATAATAAAATTTCTCCAATTCGAAATTGACATATGCATGCAATCCTCACTTATAAAATCCTTACATGTACCCTGAATTAATAAGATAATTTTATGTATTATTTTTTTATCAGTATAAAAGTGTAAAAATTTAATATACATTTTAAAAATTTGAATATAAATTATTTAAGATTAAATACTAATTTAAAAATTTTAAGTATTATTTAAAAAAATTTGAGTATATATTATTTCAGTATATAGTAAAATTTTCAGTATACATTATAAAAAATTTAAATATGAATTGATTTAGATTTAGTATTATTTAAAAAAATTGAGTATAAAATTTAGAAATTTGAGTATGTGAGGTTGCATCAAGATCATGATGGAGAGACTACCGTGATCCCGGGCCAGCCTGCGTGTAGCCTGGGCCGGTAGCCTGACGCCTAGTCAGAAGGAAATGGGTTTACGGGCCGGAGAGGCCCATCAGATAGGCGGACTAGGTTAGTGAGTCGATCCGGATCACTGTAAGATAAGAGGGCCTGAGGGGGTCGGACCCCCTTAGAAGCCCTAGCGGCAAGGAAGTCCCGGCTCGGGACCCTCGGCTCAAGAGAGGCCCGGGTCCGGGAGAATTTGAAAAACATTTTTAGACAACTCTGGGTACCCTTACACCTGGGAAATCTCGACATATAATATAATGAAAGTACTCGTGGGTCAACTCCCGCGCTTTACTCGGCTCAGTATCCCCGATCGGACGCGTAGAGGCTCACGCTCCCCAAAATCGGCCTGACCGGTTGCTCAGACGCTCATACTCCCATACCCTTCCAGGTTTGGCTTCTAGCCGATGCGTGACAACCCACGCTCCTGGAATAAGCCCGAACCAGAGGAGGCTTTACTTGGTATACTGTCAAAGGCCCTCAGTCGGCCTCGCTATTCAGTGCCCCCAGTCGGCACCTTCCTTCTTAGGGGTCTTCAGTCGGCCCTGGCATGTAGAACAACCACTCCCTGACACCATACTACCAAAAGCAGTACGAGGTCGGTGCAGGACTGGTGCCACCCTGACCATAAACGATGGGTATCCCGCTGATGCCTTGATTTTCCTACCATACCCTGTCCCCCCGTACTACGACCACATACACTGGTGGCAGGCCGAGTAACGCCGAATGACGCTAGCATTTAAGTTGATAGCGCCCCTTTCCTTATTCCGGTATACGCTACTTCACCCTGCCACCTCTGAACATGTATCACCTTGTCCTCGCTACGGGATAAAGGATGGCAGGCGGGGCAGGAGCTGCCAGCTTCCCCAGTGATCCTGTCGACAAGCGAAGATCGGTTCTCCCTCAGATGACTCGGTCTAACCGAACCGACCCGGTCTGCTGTAGCTTGGGAGGTCGGACTGAAACAGAGCTCTCAACGTAGTGGAGTGGTTGCAAAGTGGCAGCGATCCCCTTTTCCGAAGACCAAATAGGGTTTATATAGGGTCTTCCCGCGTGCGAACTGTCACATCTCGTTAAAGATTAGTCAGGGATTATGCTAATCAATTGGACGTCTTAACGGCGGGGTAAGACTGACACCACCGACTAACCGTCTGTGATCCTGCTCTTCCTGATCCTAATTAAGGC
>JAGFNQ010000920.1:643425-718174 GCA_024364735.1 Boesenbergia rotunda
TAGGCGGCCACGTCAGATGATGACGGTATCTCTTAACGGAGAGTTCCGACGGAGAGCTCGGCCTCGATTGCTCGACCTCGAGGGCTCGGCCTCATGAGCTCGGGCTCGATTGTCCGACCTCGGGAGCTCAGCTTCGAGGGCTCGGCTCCGAGAGCTCGGCCTCGGGAGCTCGGCCTCATGAGCTCGGTCTCGATTGTCCGACCTCAGGAGCTCAGCTTCGAGGGCTCGGCTCCGAGAGCTCGGCCTCATGAGCTTGGTCCCGAGAGCTCGACCTCGAGGGCTCGGCCTCATGAGCTCGGCCTCGATTGCTCGGCCTTGGGAGCTCAGCCTCGAGGGTTTGGCTCCGAGAGCTCGGCCTCGGGAGCTCGGCCTCGAGGGCTTGGCTCCGAGAGCTCGGCCTCGTGAGCTCGGCCTCGGGAGCTCAGCTTCGAGGGCTAGGTCCTGAGAGCTCGACCTCGAGGGCTCGGCCTCATGAGCTCGGTCTCGATTGTCCGACCTCGGGAGCTTAGCTTCGAGGGCTCGGCTCCGAGAGCTCGGCCTCGGGAGCTCGGCCTCATGAGCTCGGTCCCGAGAGCTCCACCTCGAGGGCTCGGCCTCATGAGCTCGGCCTCGATTGCTCGGCCGTGGGAGCTCAGCCTCGAGGGCTCGGCTCCGAGAGCTCGGCCTCGGGAGCTCAGCCTCGAGGGCTCGGCCCCGAGAGTTCGACCTGAGCTTTGGACCCTGGGTGGACGACCCTGGGTGAGTTTGACTTCGCCCGGAACTTCCACCGGACTCGGCCTCTACTCGCCTCGAGCCGGGTTGAACCGGGTAATCTCCGACCGGGCTCCCAACCCTGATAAAAAACTACTCGCCTGGATCTCCCAGCTATATAAGCCTCTTCACTCCGCATCTCGCAAGTACGCGCAATAGTGCATTCTTACTATTTTATTGCTTTCCTTCTGCTTTCCACTCTCGAGGACTGACTTGACCGTCGGAGTACCTGGCCGGGGACCTTTCCCGGCAGGTTCTAACGGTCCCTGTCTTGCAGGTCAGCAACGAGTTTCGTGGCCAGTCTCAGCGGTTCGTGATCCCCGGAGGACCATCTTGCTCCTGGAGGCGCCCATCTCCCTTCGCGACAGGATCATACCGCATTAAGATCTTCACAGGAAGAGTCATCGGAACTTTATACTCAAATTTCTTAAATTAGTACTTAATCTTAAATAATTTATTCTCAAATCTTTACAATGTATACTGAGTTTTTACTTTTTTATATTGATAAAAAAATAACATATAAAATCATCTTGTCAATCCCATCAGAGAGTGCATGCAAAAATTTTATGAGGTGGAGACTACATGCAAAGCTAAGGGGGTGTTTGGTTTTCTCCATTTTCTATTTTCTTATTTTTTAAAAAATGACTTTATTTCATTCTATTTTTTTTTAGAAAATAAGGTTGAAAAATATAAACCGAATGCGTTTTCCAAAAAATCATATTTTTTAAAGAAAATGAAAATAAAAAATAAACATATAAATCTCATTTTGGAGAGTTTTCTCCAATTAACTTTTAATTTAATCCACTTCGTAATGTTCTTCGCTCCTTTCCTAGATCGATAATTACTCCGGCCCCCTTGCCTGCCATTTCCTCTATCCGTAATTCACTGCGAGTCTTCTTCTACGTACAGCTTTCGTACCGAATTCATGATGGCCTTCTTTGTGGTCTTCCACGGCTTTCTTGAACTGCAATATTCCTCCCTGCAAATTCCGATGAATCTTTTGAGAAGTGATCAATGCAAAACGAAGTGCAGTTCAATAAAGCTGTGGGAAATCACGGAGAACGGCGGCCAAAGATTATGCCTTTTGGCTTTTTCTCTCTCTTTCTCTACATTTTTCATGTAATTAAACATATCCTTTCGCTGTTATACATGAACGGGCTGTTTGACTTATGCTATATATTATTTCATTCTGCATGGAAGGTTGCTAAAGAAAACCAAAAGGAATCAAATTATTAAAAGAAAATTAAATAATGCCAAAGACCATGAATTAACTTCTAATACGAAGGCAGTTATCAATTTCCTTTGGATCCAAAACGTAGTGCATACTTCGGTATCAGGGTTGTTCCAGCTGAATGAATGAATTCATGCATGTGTGTTCTAGTTTAGAATAGATTTTATTTCTTTCACATGCGCATGTTCTATGGAGTACTAATGTCGGATCGGAGAACAAATTTGGTTAACGTAGGCTTAAGTGAACGAAATGATAGATTCATCTTCGAGCAAGTCCACTACTGCCTTATTAGAATATGGCAATCATTGTCGAAGACCAACAAATATGCAATAGTAAGTCATCTTGTGCATGACCTAATTAGTCTCCGTGTAATGAATATACCTACTAATGTTATCGGGTCCATCATCAAATGTAGACATCAAGATGTCCCAAAGTCTAACATAAATGGTAGATGTATGATAATTTTGGTATAATGATTAGGAGTCGATTCTCAAAATTTGATGACCTAGTACTTTTTCACCATGCACCTTCTGTCTGTGTACCTGTATTTATCTCCCTCCGTATCAGTGCGGTCGGTTCTAGGGGCCGCAGAAACAATGAACCTGTCTTTTTTTAAAAATGCTTCACTATGCCTTAGTCATTGTTATCATGAGGTCCGGAAGTAAAATCCTAATAAAGTCAGGTACCTATCCTTTCTTATGTGATAGTCACTATCAAAGTGGGTAACCTTCATGATTTATCATCTTCATGTTGGCCCTGAGACGAGTTAGTTGGGGCATAGGGAACTAGCAAATCACATTTTTTTTGTCATCATTAAAGATGCTTCACTATGCAACTATTTCTAGACGTCCCGCACAGTCGTTCACTATGCAACTATTTCTAGACGTCCAACACAGTTGGTCTCATGACTATTTGTACTTAAAGAGATAAGTTAAAAAATTGAGTAGATCATTACATGGAAGAGTACTTTTTCTTATTTCACTTAAAATTGATCCTTGTTTTATTCTACAATTCTACCATATGATGATCAAAGAGAGCAACTTAAGGATGCCTCACGAGCAACTTAAGGATGCCTCACGAGTGAGCATAAAGAGTGTGCTCGTCTTCCCCACGCGTTTGCCACAACATCCGAGCTAGTAGTCCTCGTGATTTATCTCCTCCGTGTTGGTCTTGGGATGGATTGACGAGGGTGTTGAAAGTAAGCGAATCATCTTTTACCACCACGAGTGAGCAATTGACTTTTAATTTTTTCTAGCAGCAATTGACTTAATGGAAATCTTCTTTGGTACCTCTTCTGGGTTTTTCTTGCAAATTCTGATTCAGAAAGATCGTGATCTTCCCCTCTACCGTCAACCATGCCCGGTAAAATTCTAACACGAAAGGTCGAAGAAGGTTTTGCTTCTGCGATAAATTTCATTTTTTTTTTCAAAAAAATTCATAAACCAACGAGTGGTGGGTTCGTTGGACCATGTTAGAGCGAATCTTATCTACTTTCCTGTCTTCAAATCGTCAGCCTTCGTCACGAGACTTCACGGCCTCTGTTTATTTCCCGAATTCCCGAATTCCGTCTCCCCCACCCGCCCACTGCGTTTCCCTTCCCTTCTCCACGATTTTGTCCTAATCCGCCCATTTACCTCCGATAAATATACCAGACACTCTACTCCCCTCTCCCCAATTCTCAGTTCCGATCTCCTCTCCATTGCCCTCTTCCTCTGCAATGGGATTCTCCGCCGATCCCTCGCCTCCCTCGATCAAGCAGCGCCTCCGCTCCTCGATCCCCTTCTCCTGCTGCTTCCGCGGCGCCATCGTCAGCGGCGCCACTGCCGCCGCCGAGGATCCGCCGGCGTCGCCGGTCCGATCCTCCGCGGCGTGGCTCCGGTCCAAGGGGCAGGATCTGCTGGAGATCGTGGGGCAGTGTCCCAGCCTTGTGCCCGCGATCGTGAGGCGCCATCACCACCGCCGCTCCTGCGACTTCCGCTACGACCCGCTCAGCTACTCCCTCAACTTCGACGAAGGCCCCGACGAAGACGACGTTGTCCTCGCCGGATCCGGCGAGCGGCCATTCCGACACCCGAGCTTCTCCTCCCGCCTACCTCCATCCTCGCCGCCGCGCCCGGCCATCGAGATGGCGTGTTAGCGATCTCAACCCATCGTAGCTGCCCTATCTGTCTGTACATGTCTGAGAGTAACCTTGATGCTCTTTTGCCTCGCTGCTTTATTTTCTCTGGCATTTTTTTCAGACAAGAATAAATTGTCTCACTGCGTTTAGTTTTCGGACGGTAAAAAACGACTGTCGCTCTTTCAAAAACAGAGTCGGTAAGACAATGCAGTGCAGTAGTTAACTGCACCGTGACAAAAGAGAAGAGCAAAAACAAAAACACACACACACACTCCATAGAATTTACAATCACATTGTGCCCCACGATAGCTCCTGACATGGTCAGTACTCCCGACACTAGCTGTGCGATGCTTGATTCCATCGATGCCCATGCATGTGATTGCTAAAAACATAATGTTAGAATGATAAATTAATTATTCTGTTTTCCCTTTACTGCCATGAAAACAGTGATCAACCCATCTCGTCTGGTTTTGGGCGGATGTGGTTTTGACACAAAAATGCGGGCGTCCATAGCGATCACACGGTTTTGGCGCTTTCCTATTTAATCCTCTCTCTTTTAAACGCATCGTAAAAATAAAAATGCTGAAGGGAGTAAAGAGGACAAGGATGGGGTTCCTTGCCAACTCAATACTTTGGCTTGTACTGCCTCTCGCCCTGTGATTGATTGCGAGCGCTGGCGGACCTGTAACGGCGTATAGATGATACCTCCTCCATATGCAAAACAACTTCAAATTTCTTTCTTGTAAGACACACAACCTCCTTGTTATATAGATTACAATTAATTGGGATTACATCTTTAACCATGTCAACTTAAATTATTTAAAACCACTTTGCAGTACCATTATGATCGGTCTCACCCACTTCTTATTCTTTTGGAAGTAGTTGTCATCGGAAAGTTGGTATTGGGATAAATTGTGGGTATGTTCCGGCGGATTTAATTAGTCGGGACAAAATGAGCACGGACAAAGGTACAATTTGCGTGAAGGCGCAGCAAAACGCAAGTCGCATGTGGGTGCCCAAAGAGGGAAGAAGCAGTGCTGACGTGCGTGGCCCACTGTGCATGTGGCTTGTGCGAAGCCACAGATGCATGCAAGCCCATGCAACGCATGAAACAGGGCCCCACAAAAAAAATTTGTAAACACCCATTTGCATATATAATTTCATATGTGTTTATTCTATTGTTACGTTGTATTGATTATTAAGTATTATCCACGGTATCGATTCTGTTATTTCTGTTTCCGTTCTTTTGATCGGCCTTCAAACCCTAGCCTTGGGATCGCCGGAAATGGTCTCCGATCCCATTGCCGACCAGTTGGCATCGTCAACCTTCGCCGCCGCGTACGAACGGAAGGTCAAGCTCCTGTGCAGCTACGGCGGCAGGATCATTCCGCGGGCTATCGACGGCGCGCTTCGCTACGCCGGCGGGGAGACGCGCATCATTTCCCTCCGCCGTGAATCTTCCATCGCCGAGGTGCTCCGGAAGGTGACCGAGACCTATGGCCGTTCGGTGTTGCTGCGGTACCAACTCCCTGACGAGGATCTTGATTCCCTCGTCACAGTTTCCACATCCGAAGACCTCGAGAGCATGATGGAGGAGTACGACAAGCTCACCGCCGATAGACCCAACGCCAAGCTTCGGCTCTTCCTCTTTTCGCCGTGTGAAGTTGGCGCCATTGGGGCAGATTCCTTTAATCCTTCTTTTGATCCTGACCAAAGTGGCACGAGGTACATCGAGGCGGTTAATGGATTAAATTCGTGCATGAAGAGAAAGAAGGAGACGAACTTCTCTTCGTCACGGAAATCGGATGGAATGGCCGCTGCCGTGGCAGTGACCACTGAAGGTATGGGCATAAAGACAGTGGTGCATGACGGCGTGGTGCCTTCTCATGTACGCCCCACCTCTACTTCGTCACATGATTCACTCAACTGGGTTTCTACCGAGCAGCATAACAAAAATATGCAGCCGGCAATTGATTCTGCTAACGAGATAGAGTTGTTGACTTCAAATCAACCAGAATGGCCTCTTACAATTTCAAATGAGAAGAAAAAATTGAGTTCGGGCCAATTTGGATTCCCTTCTTTAGAAGATTGTGTACCAGAAACATATGTCAATGCACAACATGCCTTAATGAGGAGTTCTCTAGCAATGGGCTTCCCTCCTCCAGTCAACCATTTTAGCCTTCCAGCACAAACATATGCGCCAGTGACTCCCAATGATGCTCTGCATTTGGAAAATCCTAATCTTGTCACGTCTGTGACGTTTTCTGGTGATATAAAGCATCAACCTGTGTTCCTGCTTCCTCCATTGCCTTCTGCAAGCTTGCTTTCCCTGAATGATTCAACAATGAGATTGGAGAATTGTACTTTGTGTCAGAGATCTTTACATCATGCTCATTCAGAGATTCTGGTAAATAAGCAAGGCAACAAGCTTAATGGCATTGCTCCCGAAGCCAATGTCTTGAAAAGTCACCATTCAGAGGATTTGACAAGAATGCAAGCTCCTCAGCTAACAGATATTGGAACACCAGGAACTGAAACAGGGACACAGACTGATAATTTAGTAGCTGCAGCTCCATCAAACACCTATGAAATTAGTAAGACTGTAACTGAGACATCGCCGGAGAGCGAGAAGACAATTATAAGTGTATCCAATGTGGATCTTGATAGGGATTTGATACCGCCAGTTTCTGTGGGCATGGAAAACAACTCACAATCATCGTACAGAATTGATATTAATTTGCACAAATCTTGCGAATCAAACTCTCTGCAAACAAAGGCTGAAGGGCCACTATCCTTGGGCATCAACCCAGAGAAACTCATCCAACCAACTATGCTTGAACCTTGTGGAGCATCCCTGGTTCTACCAAATTATCAAGTAGGGGATTCTTTGCAACAGAGAATGCTATTGCCAGAGCTTACTGTTTTTCTTAAGTATCCTGTTTGTCAAAACTTCAGTAATCAATCACTCATTTTTGATAATGCTTTTGTTGATAATAATAATCTAATTGGAACTTCAGATTATGAAACAAATAGACAACCAAGTCATAAAACTGCACCCACATTCTCACATGGCAATTGTAAACCTGGAATTTCAGATTCTAGTGACCAGCTGAGACCAAATGGAATCCCCGATGCTGGCACTTCCATGTACTTAAAGCCTGAACAGCCACCACTGATTATTGTGAACACTGTTAACACTGGAATACAGGATCAGGGGGATAAACTGTTTGTTATTAATCCTGCTAGTAATCCTGCAGTTGCTCTAGAAGCGAATGATGATGTGTTGATTAATCAACAGTCATCTGTGCCTATGGATGTTGCTTACCTTCAGAACGTTGAACCTGCTAACACTAGTCAGATTCCAATTATGTCAGGGATCCATGGACAGTATCCATACTATCCTGCAGCCAAAGATGGACAAAGAGGGATGTGCATGTATGTGGATCATAGTTTCAGTGATAATGACATCAACAAGAATCCCATTGTCAATTTGAGTGATGAGATTCCTAGTTTAGTCTCCAAGAACATATTTAGTGTCACAGCTGTCCTTCAAAGGGACGGTGATCAACATTTCACTTATTGCCATCCAACTAACACCGACCAATTGCAGCAAGTTGTTAACTTTAACTCACTTGTCAGCAACAAAGAAGTGCAGAAAGATCTAGGAATTACATCAGTTCTGCCTCCAGTATCTGGCGATATTCCCAGCGAAGACTCAATAGCTATGGACATGAACAATAAAGTTTGTCGTTCGAGCTCTACGGTTGTTGTTCCTGCAGAAGATATCTTGTGCATCTTACCTATATCTCCTAACATTGATTCAACCATAGATCTTGCTCCATTTAAAGGTTGATCCTTCTCGCTTTGGCAGTAGAAAACATCTAATTATTATATCTTAACTTAATACATTGTAAACATCTTTCTCTAAATTTAACAGTTGTTCATAACAAGCAAGAAATTCAAACTTCTGAAGGGACTGCATCAGCAGTGCTGGAACTGCAGCCATGTGACATGCAAGTACCTGCTTTAATCTCTCTTGAAGCAAAACAGAGAACTTGTTTTGATAAAGAATGTGGAACAACTGAGAATAACAAAGACAAACATGACCAAATTGAGGTGATTTACATATTCACAACATTAACACTGCCATTATTATTAGGAACCAACAATCATTGTAATGCAGATGGTCAAGGCCAAACAATCAGAGAAGATAAAGTACACTTTCCACAATAGAAATGGCCTTGGACATCTTCAGGTTTGATGATGGAAATAAGCATTTTTTGGTTGTCTAATTCCTTTTGAAATTTTGTGTTTTCAACTGGATAGTGTTGGTATTACTTTGGAGAGTATTTAAACTTGTAGTGCTTGATTCAGATAATCAAGAACAGTGAACTGGAAGAGTTGAAAGAACTTGAGTCTGGATCTTTTGGGACTGTGTATCATGGCAAGTGGAGAGGTTCAGATGTTGTGATTCAAAGAATCAGTGATAGGGTTTTTACTGGGAAGCCATCAGAGCAGGAGCATGCAGTATGTGCAGTCATTCACAAATTGCTTTCTATATTTTGTTTCTTAAATTTCCATATTTATATGTGTTTATTCATACCCTCAGAAAACTACCTTTTGGAACGAAGCTTGTAAACTTGTTAACTTGCATCACCCAAATGTTGTGGCATTCTATGGAATTGTGTTGGATGGCCCTGGCGGATCCATTGGATTCATTGCAACAGTAACAGAGTTTGTGGTTAATGGTTCACTTCGGTGTGCTTTGCTGAAAAATGAGAAGTACCTTTTGTTTCTCCTATTACCTTGTGCAAGTAACAATTGCATAATTTAAGGATTTCATATAATTAGGATAGAATTTGACTTTACTATCTTTCAGCAGGATGTTTGATAGGCGCAGGTGTCTGCTTATTGCTATGGATGTGGCATTTGGCATGGAATACCTTCACAGTAAAAATGTCATACATTTCGACCTGAAAAGTGAAAATTTGCTTGTTAATTTGAGGGATATTGAACGTCCAATATGCAAGGTAAGATTGTATGGTTTGTGTTAAAAGAATGCATTTATTTTTGCAAGTGCTTTTACAACTCCAAAGAGGTTTATGTTGGGGAAAAAGTGTAACTGAAACCCTTAATGAACAACTAGAAACTTTCCTTTAGGAGTGGATCTAGAAGAGCCTACTAGTTATAGTCCTCACCATTCCTGTCAAGGTGCAATTTCACTTTTTTGGTGACACTATTTTGCCATGGCTCTCAAGGCATCTAATGTTGATGCACACTATCTTGTTCCCGAAGTTACCTCCGATAATACTCTCTGCGACGCTTTGACCTTACAATTTAAACCTTTCTACCTATTGACTTGAAATAAAATCAACCATATGAGATAGGTGTCTTCTCAGTAATGCCTTTGAAATTGAATTAGCCAACATAATACCAATATGAGAGTGTTCTAGGATCACCTATTGATTTTGAATCCTCTCACTGATGGCACAATTGCAAGGATAACTGTTAAGATTCAGACATTCAGACCATCACGGAATGGTTGAATATTCAGATGCAGATTATGTGGAATGTCCACTACGAAATACATTTTTCTATTAGCAGGTGGTGCTGCCATCTTATGAAAGAGAAAAAACAAAAGCTAATAGCTATGTCCACATTTGAAGCTGAATACATAACATGTTGTGAGGCTAGTTCACAGGCTTTATAGATTAAGGTGCACGGTTTTTAAGATATCTTGAGTTCCTCCAATTATTTTATTTATCTTAATAATTTGTTTGCCCTTAATGCAGTTCATACATAACCTTTCATACCCTGTAGGTAATGTAAATGTTTTTTTTTCCAGTTTTTGAATGAGTAATGCCTTGATCACCTTGATATCTCTCTAGCATCCATGATGAATGCTATATTTGATCTTATATAAGTCTGGGCATATATTAGACTTCCTAACAAGGAAGAATATGGAATATTTTTATTTATTCCCTCTCAAGTTTATTCTTTTGGCATTGCTCCTCAAAGAAATATTCTCCCTTTACAACAGGTGAAGAAGGGATGCTAGAGCAAATTCTCATCCTAAAACGATGTCAATATAAGCCCTTTAAGACAAACTAAGTAATCTCTTAGAAATGCAATATTGCTTTGTCTCTTGCTAATAGATTTGTTTAAATTAAATATTAAGTTTGATATAAACTTGTTATTTGATAATTTGGTCAAAGTGGAACATTGTTGAGAAAAATCTATAGATATCTCAAATTGCCCTTCAGACCTGTCAAATATCTGTCTAATGAGACAATTAAGTATTTTGTCAATTGGATAATTATTTTATCATCTTAAGAACTTTCGTTTGAAAGTGTCAATTAACCTAATTTTATAATAATGAAATAAAAAAGGAATGGGTTTGGCTAGTATAAATATGGGTGTGCCTAACGTTAGAGGAATTAATCATTCGAGATTTCTCATCCTATGATCAAGTGATAGTGCACATTAAGGCTCTAGGGAAATAGAAGGCACTTACTGCATACAGATGGTTTTCTTTCGTGTCAAATTCTTAAGGGAGTGATATCAATTAATGTATACTTAAAATTCATACAGAAATTTGATTTGCTCATATTTGTAGTGTTTTTCATTAGTCATGGCAAAGTATTTATTATATCTTGTATCTATTTTTTTTTCATCAGTTTCTAGCTATGAGGAGTAACTACCTTAACCATATTAGTTTTGCACACTTAAAGCATTGTAGTTCTGGAGTAAACATGGGAAGGCTGTTACTCCTCTTTGCTTTCTTTCTCTCCTCCCTTTGGTTTACATAGGCCATCGATTGTTGGTCTGAAGTGCTTGTAATTTTTCATTTTTCTTCCGTGTCACAAAGTTAGCATTTTGCTGGAAATGAAATCAAGTATTGAAGTTCCAGCAACACTAGGGGTGCATGCAAGCTCCCATAATTTCTAGGTTGTTGTGTTGGCATTGAGTTCACCCGTGGCTTGCTGGAGGGTAACCTATGTGGGAGTCTTCCAATGATCAAGAGGATTGTTTAGTCCCAAACCCTAATGTGTTTCCTTCGGCATTTTTGTGTTGTTATTATTAAAATTAGAAACACAGATGACATAGCATCGACCCTTGTTCTGGTGACAGCTTTATTTTCTGCTTTGCAATTTTGAGTAAGATTCTTGAGACTGGATGCACAGGCATCTATGAACTTTTTCTGTCCTGGTCACCTTTTGCAGATTGGCTATCTTCTCTCAAAAATAAAATTCAAGGCATTGGCGTCCAGTGGAATGCAAAGAACTGTACCCTGGATGGCTCCAGAGCTTCTCCGAGGCAAAGATGCCCACTACACTGAGAAAGTAAAGTTTGCCTACTCTGTTATTTCTAGAAAATCCTTGCATTTTTATCTTATGTCGATATGTTCCTGTCATTTCATCAGAATTTTGGAGATGATTTAACCACGTATGAAGTATAATGAATACTAACGTTTTCCTTTTCTTTGTTTTCATCAGGTAGATGTATTCTCCTTTGGTATTGTGATGTGGGAGCTCATCACTGGAGATGAACCGTTTAAAGACATGCATTATGGAGCCATTATAGGTGGTTTGATTCACTAATACTCCATTATTGACAATGTCAAGGAAAACTTTAGTGCAGTTAGCAGTTAGCAGTTAGCGACTGATATGTTTGGATCTATTTTAAGAAAAAATTTATATGAAGCACTGATATAATCTAAAATAACTAGGATGTTTTCAGGCAATTGCTCATCCGTTTTCAACTTCGAGCAGGTGGGGTTGTGGAGGGCACGCTGCGACCTCCTGTGCCTGAATCTTGTGATACTGAGTGGAGATCACTTATGGAGCAATGCTGGGCCACTGACCCTGAGCTGAGGCCAGGCTTCACCGAAATCGCTGGTAGGTTAAGAATAATGTTACTTTCACTTCCTCAGGAAGGGTAATTTCTAGCAGCAAGGCCAACTTGAGGAGTCATTCACCACCTGAAAGAGGGCTAGATTTGCGGAAGATCGTGTCCATCATCCATGCGATTTGTGATGGCTCTCCAACCTGTCTTTTTTTATTAGCATCCATCATTCTTCTCTAATTTTCTTGATTTTTTTTTTCCTTGCAACCAGCCGAGAAACATCAGCCAAACAATTTTCAGTTTACTAGTGAATAACGTACTAGAGTTCTGGACTTTCCACTACTATCTTAGTATCTGGAAGTCTCAGTTAACTGGATGATCTGCTAATGTCAATAGAATAATGTCAAACATAATGATGATTAGAGAATAGTGTCAAGTCTTATTTGATGACGATGATGACAAAATGATATGAAGCATTAAAAATCCGAGTCTCTTCGAGATGTTGTGCCTGCCCTCTAGTGTTGTTATTAATTATATTGCTTTTTCTCATGCCTTAAATTGCATTACTGATTCATTGTCCAGCTGGAAATCTTTACCATTGCTATGGCTCAATTGGGTGAAGAGTAAAGGCAAATTAATCCACATATGGTTAATTATTTTTTAAAAAAATTAAATATAAAAAACTCTTATCAGTAGCAATACTATCTACATATAGGGTTGTAATCGAATCGAGCCGAGCCGAATACTTGAGAGTTTGAGTTTGGTTCGTTTATTATCGAGCTGAGCTTGAGCTTAATTTATCGAATATAGTGGTGACTCGCGAGCATATTCAAACTTAATCGAGCCCTAAACGAACTTATCAAATATAAATTATTAATTAAATTATTCATCAATTTATTAAAAAACTAAATTATATATTCTAAAAAATATAAAATATTTATTAAAATTTATGATTTTATTCATACAAATGAATTTTATTGGATATTTTATATTTATTAAACATAAAAGTGTCAAAATTATATATTTAATATTAAATATTAATTTTATATTTTACGAATTAGCTCCCGAGCTTATTAACGAGCCTGTTCACGAGCTAACGAGTCGAACATTGCTGAGTTTGAGTTTGGTTCGTTAATATTAATGAGCTTTATTAAACGAGTTCGAACGAGCTTCTATCGAATCGAGACCCGAATAGCTCATGAGCGGCTTAGCTCATTTACACCACTACCTACATAGGAAGCCTAGTTCACGGATGTGTTGATTCGGTATAAAGCACTATTACCTCACTTAACGAGAGCGTCAATCAAAATTTGGCCCCTGGCAAAACTGTAAAATGTTGAAAGAGGACCGAATTGCTCTAGATTATCGCCCGAAGCTTCTATACTAGGCTCCCATCTGCTTGTAGAGCTACTCTATTTCTAATATGGTCGCAGCCTTCGGAGATGAAGTATGGTTAAAGGTGGTCACTATTTTAAATCAAGCTTCGGGACCTTAGCGATAGGGGCGAGGGTTTCATTGTAAGAAAACTCTCAAACGACGATAAAATAATGATAGAATTTAATTCAATTTCTAATTTACGCACCTTAATTTCAGTTGCTATTTAACATCTGAATTAAATCTGATCCCTAATTTAGGGATTAAAATTAATTTCGATTGCTATTTAACAATAGAATTTAAAGATCGAATTATTTTTAGTCTTTAATTTAAGGACCGAATTACATCGGTAGATAAATTAGGGACCAAAATAAATTTGGATCCATGACTTAGAGGTTAAGGAACAGACGAAAATTACATATATGTTAGGGAATAAGATTTAGTGGCTGTAATTAATTTCAGTCCCTAATTTAGGGACTGCAAATAATTTGGGTCATCAAAATTTAGCGATGGATATTAAATTCGGTCAATAAATTAGGGACTAAAATTAATTTCTTTCGCTAATTTAGAGGATTGGGTGGCAGATGAAAATTTCAAATGTGTTGCGGATTTAGCGGGTTTTATATTTAGCTTTTAATGTTTAGCGCTAATTTATGGTTTGATTTCGTATTTATGGGTAAATATCGTATCTAGTGCTGAAGTATCATGTAGAGATCGGAATTGAATTGCGACTGCTAATTTAACAACGAAATTAAATTACCTTACTCGCTAAATTACAAGGCGAATTCTGCGAATTTGACATTGGTAGACATTAATTTAGCTTATAATTTAATTTCTGATTTTTATATACCGACCGCATTTAAATTCGGGTATTTAATATAGAGACCTAATTTAAATTCGGTCATTAATATAGAGACCGAATTTAAATTCGATCACTAATTAGCAATCAAAATTACATTCAGTAGCTAATTGAAATTACAATCGAAATTACAATCGGTAGCTAATTAGAGACTACATTTAGATTGTATTTGATAAGAGTTAATCCATCATGTAATGTAATCAAGATTACAATACAAGTTAGATTTTTTTATTTGAAATAATTTTAAAACTGTAATGTAATGAAATCTTGATTAGAAAAATGGTTCAAGATCTATAATCTCAATTATAAAGCTAAAACCATGTAATCCGATTATATTCCCTATCCTCTATTCCCGAAACCTATCGGTAGAACCCTCCGCGGCCATGGCCTCGCTGGTCGGTCGGCGGCGAGCGGCGGTCGCCGACCGCCGGTCGCCGACCGCCGGTCGCTGGCCGGCATCGTCGGTCGCCGGCCGGCCGGCGGCGGTCGCCGGTCATCGTTGTCGGTCGTCAACCGCCAATCTTTGATTACATTATAGGATGGATTACCCCTCACCAAACGTAGCATATGATTAACAAAGATTGCATACAACTCTTTACCAAACATAGTAATGTAATCTTGATTACATTACATTACATTACAAACTTGATTACATTACAGACTCGATTACATTACCCCTTACCAAACGCAACTTTAAATTCGGTCGCAAGTTTGCCCTAAAATCCCGATTACACCTGAACCGATCGATCACTCCCAAACCCTAATTCCCATGCCCAATATCCAAGCACCCTCTTTCACTCGATCTTCCTCCGATCACCTCTCTGTTGACGGTGTGAGCTCCTCTCCGACGATGCCTCCTCTCCTTGTCGGTAATTTTCTCTACTTCCCCTTCTCTCTTTAGTCGTGATCTCCTCGTCGTCGCCTCAGGCCGCGGTCAAGCTCGCGGCCTCAACCCTGGTCGTGGCCAAGGACGGCCTGTGGCTAACCTCAACTTGGAAGGCCTTTGCTTGGCCAACCTTTCCTTGGTCGGACTCAACTTGGTCGACCTTTCCTTGGCGGGCCTTAGTTTTGATCGGCCTCGACATCAACTTAGTCGACCACGAGCTTGATCCCTAGCTTGGTTAATCCCTGCACGCCTCCTAGGTCATTGCGAATTTGGCCGACCATTAGTTTAGATGACCAAGTGCTCATTGAAAAATTTTATTGTAGTATTTAAGGCAATATGTAATGTGATTAATTAAAATATTTTGTTTGTTTTTTGTTAATTTCAAGTATACTATATTTTCTACACACTTATTTTTGACCCTCTATTATCTTTAGTGGTATTGTATTTCAGGTATATTGCATTTCAGTTTAAGTTTGAGTGCTATAGGTAGTATTATGTTTTAATGATGTAATTAAGTTTATGTTATAACTATATAGATATTTAGCTTTTCATGTTTAATAAACTTACAAATTCATTCCTTTTTAGGTTACAATGTATATGAATAAAGTTTGGATATATAATAGGTTAAAAAATAAATTTATTATTGATAATTGTTTACTAGAGATTAAGAGTTTTAAACATTGCTAAGTATTATCCAGAATATTTGGATGAAGATAAGTTATATTATCTTTGTAACTATTGTAAATGTAGAAATATAACTTTCCATGATAAGGATAATATTAAAGTATATATATGTAAAAAATGATTTGTTCTAAATTATTACAATTTGTACTATCATGGAAAACCTTATGTGTTTGAGCAAATTGAGCATTCTGATGCTTTGTCATATGTCCCTATTGCTCAATAGGAATCATCATTTAATGACAATACAATGCAATCAATGATTTACAATGCGATAAATGTGTTTGATCATAGCAATGTTGATCATGAAATACTTACATCTAAACTATAACATCTATATGACATATTAAAGGCTAGTGAAAGAGAAGTATGAGAGGACATTCTTTCTTGTCATTTCCAACTATCAATCACTACAAGCCTATTGAACATGAAGGCAGAGCATAATTTCTCATAACGATGTTACGATGATATTTGTCAATTAATGTCAGAGTTACTCTCTGCTCTCTGCTGATAACATATGACCAATAGCTTCTACAGTACAAAAAAATTAATTAGGGGTTTGAGTTTGCCTGTTGAAAAGATTTATTGTTGTATAAATAACAAGACAGTGAGCTGATTGAATGCAAAATATATAAGCACCCTCGTTATAAGTAATGTTGTGGCATATAAGGAAGAAGAATAAAAAGTTATCATGGAAAATTATGTACTATTTCCTGTTAACTGTGAGACTGCAATGCTTATATGCATCTATTGCAACAGCAAACCATATAAGGTGACATCATGAGCATATATATAAAGGAGATATAATGTCTCATCCCTCTGACTCGTCTGCATAGAAACATCCTTGATATGATATTTCCCTCATTTGCAATTGAACCACGTAAGATAATATTAAGACTTTCATTAGATGGATATCAACCATTTGATCAATCTATTTATTTTGGTAGTCATATTAACAATATATAATTTGTCACCATAAATGTACATGAAAGACAAATTTATGTTTCTTACTGTGCTTATTTAGGGCCAAAGAATCTGAAAGAGAAGATAGCTATTTTTTTATAATTTCTGATTGCCGAGCTGAATGGATTATAGAATATAAGATCGGGAGACTTGTGATATTGTAAGTAAGATAAATTTCACCCTGCATGTAGCTTTATTATGGACGATTAGTGATTTTCCAACATACTCAATGTTATCAGTATGAAGTACCGCTAGTAAATTAGCATATCCATATTGCATAACAAAGTTTGATACAATTTTATTACCTTGCAATAGGAAGATATCTTAGTTTGATAATCATTACAAATATTTACCAGTTGAGTACTCTTTCAGGCTAAATAAAAAAGATTTTATCAAAAATAAAATAGTCAGAAAACATCCACCATCAGTTAAGTCAAGTAAAAAAAATCATTGAAGACATAGATAACTATGGATTTGTATAAGTAACTTAGGTTGATTGTGATCAATTAAATAAATATATTGTTAGATGGTGTGTGGTCGAAAGAAAACAATATATTTTAGAAATTGTCATATTGAAAGTATCTGCTGACATAATTTAGATGTGATATACGTGGAGAAAATTTTTTCGATAATATGGGTAAAATTAAAGACATAGCAAAATCATGTGAGGATTTGGAACAATTAGTTAACAAACCTGCATTGTATCAAAATGAAACAATCGATAAATTTTCAAAGATTTGTTATACATTGAAGAAAGAAAGTATGTAGATATTGTATAGTTGGTTGAAAGAAATCAAATTCTCTAATGTGTATCCCTCGAATATGATTCGATGTATGAATATGAATAAATTTAAATTTTTTAGAATGAAGAGTCATGACTATCACGTATTCATGCAAAGACTTATTCAATAGTTTTTCATGATCTACTTCCTAATAATGTTTGACAAACGCTCATAGAATTGAATCTAGTTTTTTCAAAGATTGACATCGAGGGTTATTGTGACAGCAGAAATGTTTGGGCTAAAAACACAAATAACTCTAATTCTATGTAAACTTTAGCCCATATTTTTATCCATTTTTTTTATTCAATGGAACATTTATCTGTTTATTTATCATATGAGGCACGACTAGCATATCATGTACAGTATAGTTTGATATATTCAAAAACATAAATTTTGGACCGAAATTAAATTTTGGTCCTTATATTTGGGATTGAAATTAAATTCGGTTGTTAAAATAATAATTAAAAATTAATTTCTCTTACTATATTTGGGACCGAAAATTAATTTCGATCCCTAAATTTAGGAACCGAAATTAATTTCAATTCCAAATATAGTGACAAAGTTTAAATTTTCATTGCTATATTTTGGGACCAAAATATAATTTCAATCCATATTTTAGAAATGAAAAAAAAATATATTTGCAAATTTGAGATCGAAAAATCAATTCGATGGCAAATTTAGCAACTGAAAAGTAATTTATCGTCGCTAATTTTAGCAACTAAATTATAATTCGATCGTTAACTTAGTGACTACAAGTTTAATTCATTCACTAAATCGAATTGCAATAGAAAATTCAATGGCTATTTGTTGCGTCATTAATCAGTTGCTAAATGAGCTTCACGATCAATTAGTGATCAAATATTCGATCATTAAATCTGGGGCAATTTACCAAAAGACGTATTTAAGAATAGATATTTACCAAACAGCGTACCATAGTTTTATTTTCACCAAAGGGCGCACTTAATAATAGTGAACTTCCTTTTATACCCCTCATGTTATCTACTGTCTTTCTCCTTTTCTCTCTCAGTAACAAATTTCGAGACGACTGCAGATACTTTTTCAGACTTTTATTTTAAACTAATATAATATGGAATCGGCGCTGAAAACGTTGTAAGGTAAACATCAAAAAAATATTTCAGTTAACAAATATCTAATCCAACGTGATTTAAAAATATAAATAAATAATTTTATATTTGATTAATAGAAATTAATATATTAATAATATTTAATATATATATTAATATATATATATAATATTAATAAATATATTAATAATATTTAATAAATATATTAATATTTCATCCCCGCTCTTTATTAATAAATATATTAATAAATATATATAAAGATATTAATATATTAATAAATATATTAATATATAAAAAAAATTGAAAAAAAACGTTGGCTGAAAATTAAAAAAAAAGAACGTGTATTGATTTCAGGCCCACGCTGGGCCTGAAATCAAAATATTTCAGGCTCAGCGTGGGCCTGAAATTTTTTATTTCAGGCCCAGCGTGGGCCTGAAATTTTTTATTTCAGGCCCAGCGTGGGCCTGAAATTTTTTATTTCAGGCCCACGTTGGGCCTGAAATCTTTTGATTCAGGCCTGACGTGGACTCAAATTTTTTTTCTATTTTAAAAATATATTAATATATAAAAAAACCTATGAAAACACTTAATTTCAAATTCAAACACAGGGTCTGAAATCATCCCAGGAGGGTCTGAAGTCAAATAGCTTCAGATCTTATAAATAATTAATTTAATAAATAATAATTAAATATAAAAAAATATTTTTAAAATTAAAAATTTTTTTGTGCCCTGGGCCTGAAGTCTGATGCCTTCAGGCCCAATGACTTCAGGCCCTCCACCATTCATATAAAAAAATATAAAAAAATTTTTTATAAAAAAATTTAATATATAATTACATATTATATAGGAGTGGTTTAGGTATATCAGTGAGTTTGGGTGCCGAAATATCTAATAGGAGTGGTCTAGGATATGAGATTTTGGGTGCCGAAACATCTAATCTTGCTATATCACCAATGCTATAGGAGTGGTTTAAGTATATCAGTGAGTTTTGAGCAAAACTCACTAATGGACTTACCATATTTGGAATTCTGAAAACTCTATATCAGTAGACAGAGTTGAGCTAGGAGATGAGATTTTGGGTGCCGAAACCTCTAATCTTGTTGTATCACCAATGCTATAGGAGTTGTTTAGGTATATCAGTGAGTTTTGAGCAAAACTCACTGATGGATCTACCATATTTGGAATTCTGAAAACCCTATATCAATAGACAGGGTTGAGCTAGGAGGTGAGATTTTGGGTGTCGAAACCTCTAATCTTGCTGTATCACCAATGCTATAGGAGTGGTTTAGGTATATCAGTGAGTTTTGCTCAAAACTCACTGATATACCTAAACTACTCCTATAGCATTGGTGATATAGCAAGATTAGAGGTTTCGGCACCCAAAATCTCATCTCCTAGCTCAACTCTATCTACTGATATAGGGTTTTCAGAATTCCAAATATGGTAGGTCCAATCAGTGAGTTTTGAGCAAAACTCACTGATATACCTAAATCACTCCTATAGCATTGGTGATACAGCAAGATTAGAGGTTTCGGCACCCAAAATCTCATCTCCTAGCTCAACCCTGTCTATTGATATAGAGTTTTCAGAATTCCAAATATGGTAGGTCCATCAGTGAGTTTTGCTCAAAAATCACTGATATACCTAAACCACTCCTATAGGATTGGTGATACAGTAAGATTAGAGGTTTCGGCACCCAAAATCTCATCTCCTAGCTCAACCCTATCTACTGATATAGGGTTTTCAGAATTCCAAATATGGTAGGTCAATCAGTGAGTTTTGCTCAAAACTCACTGATATACCTAAACCACTCCTATAGCATTGGTGATACAGCAAGATTAGAAGTTTCGGCACCCAAAATCTCATCTCCTAGCTCAACCCTGTCTACTGATATAGAGTTTTCAAAATTTCAAATATGGTAGGTCCCTTAGTGAGTTTTGCTCAAAACTCACTGATATACCTAAACCACTCCTATAGCATTGGTGATATAGCAAGATTAGAGGTTTCGACACCCAAAATCTCATCTCTTAGCTCAACCCTGTCCACTGATATAGGGTTTTCAGAAATCCAAATATGGTAGGTCCATCAGTGAGTTTTGCTCAAAACTCACTGATATACCTAAACCACTCCTATAACATTGGTGATACAACAAGATTAGAGGTTTCGGCACCCAAAATCTCATCTCCTATCTCAACCCTGTCTACTGATATAGGGTTTTCAGAATTCCAAATATGGTAGGTCCATCAGTGAGTTTTGCTCAAAACTCACTGATATACTTAAACCACTTCTATAGCATTGGTGATATAATAAGATTAGAGGTTTCGGCATCCAAAATCTCATCTCCTAGCTCAACCCTGTCCACTGATATAGGGTTTTTAGAATTCCAAATATGGTAGGTCCATCAGTGAGTTTTGCACAAAACTCACTGATATACCTAAACCACTCCTATAGCATTGGTGATACAGCAAGATTAGATGTTTCGGCACCTAAAATCTCATCTCCTTGACTATTCCTATTAGATGTTTCGGCACCCAAACTCACTGATATACCTAAACCACTCCTATATAATATGTAATTATATATTAAACCTTTTTATAAAATTTTTTTGTATATTCTTTTATATGAATGATGGAGGGCATGAAGTCATCAGACTTCAGGCCCAGGGCACAAAAAAATTTTTAATTTTTAATTTTTTTTATATTTAATTATTATTTATTAAATTAATTATTTATAGGATCTGAAGTTATTTGACTTCAGACCCTCCTGAGATGACTTCAGGCCCTGTGTTTGAATCTGAAATTAAGTATTTTGATAGGTTTTTTTATATATTAATATATTTTAAAAATAGAAAAAAAATTTGAATCCACGTCGGACCTGAATCAAAAGATTTCAGGCCCAATGTGGGCCTGAAATAAAAATATTTCAGGCCCACGCTGGGCCTGAATGTATTGATTTCAGGCCCAGCGTGGGCCTGAAATCAATACACGCTCTTTTTTTTAATTTTCAGCCAACATTTGTTTTCAAATTTTTTTAATATATTAATATATTAATATATTTATTAATATATTTATTAATAAATATCGTGGGATAAGATATTAATATATTTATTAATATTTTTTATATTTATTAATATATATATTAAATATTATTTAATATATTAATTTCTATTAATCAAATATAAAAATTATTTATTTATATTTTTAAATTATGTTGGATGAGATATTTGTTAACCGAAATATTTTTTTGATATTTGCCTTACAACGTTTTCAGCGTCGATTTCATATTATATTATTTTAAAATAAAAGTCTGAAAAAGTATCTGCAGTCGTCTCGAAATTTGTTACTGAGAGAGAAAAGGAAAAAGACAATAGATAACAGGAGGGGTATAAGAGGAAGTTCACTATTATTAAGTGCGTCCTTTGGTGAAAATGAAACTATGGTATGCTGTTTGGTAAATACTTATTCTTGGATACGCCTTTTGATAAATTGCCGCTCTTAAATCTGAGTATTTTTATGGTGTTTGATGGTGAACAAGATCTTGGATGTGGGACTGACTAACAACAAATGTAATGTTTCTGCAGGAGATCAACACTTGTGGCCGTCTCTATTGGAAAGCTTGCACACCTATCAGGATCGAGCGACTCCATGAGCAGAGGTCCTTGGCTTCTCCGTTGGCATGATCTGTTAGGATGCGCAATCATTGTCGACTTGCAAGCAGCCAACATTGCTCCATCACAAGTAGTTACTGGGGCGTGAATCCTGAGACGCTCGGCTTCTAGATTATCTATCACGAACGTTTTCTGATTTATCCTAATGATCGATAAAAAACTTTCATGAAATTAAATTGATCATCTCAAATTCAATTTATCTATTATCTGATTCATATTTTTTTTTCCATCACAAATAGTTGCTCATAACTCCGCTACTTGTGTGTGTTGTATATCGTTGCCCACGTGCACTGTTAGTGCGATATGTTGCTGTCTTATCTACTCCTTTATGCAACGACAAGAGATGGGTTGAGTGGATTTGGGTCAAATGAAAGTACAGATTTTATTTTATTTTTTTTCTAAAACCCAATTTAACATTTTATTTAAAAAAATCAATTTGCATTCGATCTGAATTTGAACATAATTTAAAATATCTAAATTGGAATTTGTTTATATCATCTAAATAATCTGTTTAACAAGTTTTTTTCTTTTTAATTTTTTTCTTAATACTTCATCATTATCATACTAATTTGATATCAAAAAATATATAAAATCTTAATTTTTAAAATAAAATTTAATTTAATCTAATAAATTTGGATCAATACGAGGAAACTAAATCTAATGGGATTCTAACACAATCTAAACCCCTGCACTGAATTCGAAAATTCCCAATTCAAATCCAATATTTTTCCAATTCATGTTTTGACACACCTACGGGAGTAGTTCATCAAAATCACCTTTATGGAATCCTCTTACGATGATGGAAGCGGTGGAGGTTTGAGCAAGGTCGAAGATCTCGGTGACAAGGGATGTGTATAGAGTTGTCAATTTGGATTGAATCCGTCGGATTGACCCACTCTGCCAAACAATTTAAGCAGATTAAGTTTAAATTTTATGAACTCAATTAAAGGTGGGTTCAAGCGAGCCGACCCACCTGAGCTCGGGACCTGCGTAAGTCGGCCTACGACTTAGGTTGGCCCACAACTCGCTTAAGTTTGTTAGCCAATTTAAGTGGAATGTTTCTTGGAGTAGCCACCAGATTTTAACTTTTGTACATGTATTATCACCTTATTTTATTGTATTATATCATCTTTGTTGTGGTTTAGGGGTTTGAGTTTTAGGGTTTTGTATTGTGGTCACCACCAATTCTTACCCGTGCTTTGTTGTGTGATCATCTCCAATTCTTAGCACATCAGAATCGTCTATGTTATTGTCCCTCTTTTTTGTTAACTAGTGACGGTCTGAGCTTCTTTTCTCATACAAGTCAACCTCATTCCAATCTTAACCTTCGACAGATAATGGTGTTTTTGCAAATCTTGACTATGTCATGGGCACAATACAAATTGGAAGTGAAGTTATTTTTTACGATAGAAACTAATGGATCAAATACCATTTTGATCAACCTAATTATCCCATCAATTCAAGTAAATAAAAGAACATGTGAAATATTTAAATGATTCATCGTCTCGTTAATTTAATGATATATATATTTTTAAGAGCAATGATAGGAAGAGTGAAAATAGGAGAGTAAAAATCATAGTGAATGATGTGGTATAACGTGACATTTTACATGCACATGTCCGATTATCGCTTAGACACCATCGGCGACCTTCGGCCGCCGCCCCGAATCAAACTATACCCTGAGGGGCACTGTGAACCAATCAGAGATCGTACATACAAGGTGTCACATCATTCACTATAGTTTTCACTCTCCCATTTTCACTCTCCCAATCATTATTTTTTTGTTAATTATTACCTAGCAAAAGATAGTTTAAGGTGGAAACTAATAGTAATATTTATTTTGAGGACAAAATTTTGGCAAACACTTGGGGAAACTAATAGTAATATTTATTTTGAAGAAACAGTAATATTGTTCAACCTAGCAAAAGTATATTTCAAAATTCAAAAACTAATGCGAATTTTTATAACTTAGAAAATAAAAGCATTTTACAACGATGATAAAATTGATTTTAAGGAAATTTTTATTATTTTATGAATATGTAATTCTCGTAAATTGACACGCCTAGCCTGTGAAAATAACAAATCGATCCATCTTGTCCCACGACTAGCCCATGATGAACCAATTGGCTCGAAATCGATCCATCTTGTCCCACGACTGGCACGTTATGAACCAGTTTGCTCGATTATAGATTGATCCATCTAACAGAAAAATATGTATACCAGGTGGTGGCTTTGGAAGTGATCTTGGCAGGAGCGTATTTTTATACATGAACTTCAAATTCTTTCTAATTTTTCAGTAAAAAAATAAAGGATGGTTATAGCCGTCTCCCGTTCATCCCTAGTTCTTTCGCTTTCTCCTCCGGTTCTACTCAGTTTTTTTTTTATAAAAGAAAATTTGGAAAACCACATACAAAATTCCAGCATTTACATATAATAATATAATTATTATTTTTATCTCCCATATCTTTTGTGAAACAAAAGAAAGAAGCTCCTAGCTATCGAAAAATATTTTCCTTACGTGAAACAATCAGACCTAAAGCATAACAAATAGAGCTCCTAACTATCGAAACATTCACCAAAGAAGCTCTAAATGCCATTCCAATAGATGAAGTCCACAAATTATCCATACATAACGGAAATATAGTCTAGATCAATAAGTACGCCAACGAAGAAAGTCAACCGTCTTCAAAACCCTAGTTTTGTGCGACGCCAGTGCCTGCGCTTGGCGTTATACCTATTATTGATGTAAAAAAAGGAAGATTATAAAGAACTGGAAGTTAAGATAATCAAATAAAGAGAAGTGACGGAAAACGAAGAACCTGATGGTGTTGTCAGTCCTCAAGCGGATCCAGTGGGGGATGGGGCGGTTCTGGCGCATCTTCTTAGCTAGCTTCTGCTTAATCTTGAACGTCTTATGTGACGGCTGAAATTTCAAAAAGGTAAACGATAGAAACCGAGGATGTACATCCATGAAATCAAAAGGGGTAGAATAACATACCATCTTCGCGGAGTCCTTACGGCTCTCGGTTCTCGAAGTCCACGGCGCAAACCCTAAACCGAAGGAAATGACCAGATGGGTAGAATTTAGGGAACTTCTGGGCCTTTTATATCTGCCCCGATTATTATTTCTAATTCGGCCCATGGATAATATTTACTGATTAATCTCTCTCTTTTTCTTTTTTTCCTGTATAATGAATGTTTATGCAAAAGAATTGATCATTTTTTTTATAAGAATTGATAATCTTTTCATTTTACATGCATGAATATATTAGGGGGTTTAGTATGTTTTTTTTTAATTTTCTGTAAAAAAATATGATTATTAAAAAAAATAAAATTATTTTTTAGAAAATAAAAAAAATATAATTTTTTAAAAAATAAAAATAAAAAATGAAACAAATCAAACGCCCCTTTAATCTCTCTTTAATTAGTTAAATTTTTCTCAATTTTAATAATTCATCAAGAAAGTTCTCATTGCAATTCTATAAATACGATTTGCAGGAATATTAAAGACATTTATTTTCATAAAAAAACATTCTTAAAAAACAGTTTGTAAAATTTGGCACTACTTGCATTTTTTTTGAAAGAATAACTTTCATTATTTTGAAAAGCTTATTTTTCAAATAAAGTACGCATAAAGAATATTATATTTGATATTGATTAGAAAAGTTTTGATTTTTTTTTTAGAAAATAGCATCTGCTTTTAAAACAAATAAATTTTTCAAAAAAAAAAAAAGAAAACTAAAAAAATAAAAAATTATTTGGGTCAGCGGTCACACCATATTGTTGCATGTATCGGCCAAGTTGACAACAGAATCAGTCAATAAAATGTTGATTAAATCACCATCTGTGTGACTCCTCAACATTGATTTCCATTTACATGCTTTGAAGTCTTCATTGGCACAAAAACAAAACAAAAAAAAGAAGAGTAAAACAGGAAATCGGATGTTCTGACCATTTCGCATTATTCACCATGTACCGTGGGTTCCCGGCTTGGACAAGGACTTACAGAAGGTAGAAAAACCCTCCATGACATTGGGTGGGAGAGGAAGAGTAAAGGGAGGAAGAACATTCATCGGATTGTTCATGGTGTTTTCACGATCGTTACCAGAAGAGAGAGATTGTGCCAATGCAGTATGCTGCTTGTTAAGCCCTTCCATGATGAATGAGAATGCTCCAAAGGTGAGACAGCTCTGTACCAAAGCCTGCGGTGCGCCTGCAATAAAAGCGTCAAATCAGTTGGAAACTTCTTTTTCAGGGACAAAAAAAATTAAGAGTCGTGCCGCGTAAGAACTGTTGCTGTGTAAACAAAATCCATCTGAGATGTTTGTTCACGAAAGAGTTTTGGAGGCGTAGCGTTTAGCACATTAACTAGACAAATTTAGTCTAACTAACAATGTGGGTAGAGTTCTGTCTACTACCAGAGCATATGACGTCTAGTAAAGGAGATGTTTTTTTACATGAAATATGCCGAGTTCCAATTTGAGATCCAAAGTTCTGAAAGCAAGAGATCAAATGTAGAATCAAGTCTTTTAGCTCTACAAACAAATCTATTTATCTGGTAGTCAATCATCGAATTACCAATTAAAAAGTGGTTTATCTCCAGTAGCAAGAAGCTCATCCAACCTTTTTTCCAAGTCAATTTGCACTTTTACATCTTCCGCCAGGATCTATTTCTTTTGCCCAAAATACTATGGATATGTTTATCATGATCCACAATGTTCGATATCTTCTTGAGGCACAATGTTCAATGTCTTCGAATATGTTTATCATGGTCCACAATGTTCAATATCTTCTAATATCGATTCAGATAGTGGAAATGGCATTAAATAAACTTTTTAGACTAAAACAATCTCTTTAATTGAAACAACAGTAAACATGTAAAACATAAGATATAGATCAAGGATGCACTTCCAAACCTAGTTTTTAAGGTACCTAACATTATGTTTCCTTTATAAAGACTTGACAATTTATTGGCGGAGATATATTCAATACACTTGCACCTAACAAGCAACAATGAAATGATGGTGATGCACTCAAATAGATTAGGCGTTCATTCAGTTTAACTAAAATTTGAACGACCAATATATGCAGGATTCAATAGAATTGATGAAAAACTCACAAAGCCTTAACACCCATACCAATTCATTGAAACTAGTTAAAGAAGTAAATTGGATTCAGTATCTATTATAAAGTTCATAAAAGACATAATATGAAAATTGAGAAATGCTTCGCACAAAAATTCTCTCTAAATATAAATACCTGGAAAGCTTAAGGCAAGGCCAGTGCAACACCCAGCTACACCTGCATTGATGACTGCAAAAAGCAATTGTGGATATACCAATGAGCTACTTGACATAGTAGATTTATGGAGGCAAATATCTGAATAGGCAAAAGATAGGATACCATCATCTTTTCCCCGCAATCTCTTCAATAAGCAACTAACCAAACTATGCACGCCGGACAAAATTGCAAAAGTCTAATAAAAATAAAACAAGAAAGACAATAAAAGGTCAGACATGACAAGATGATCCAAAGCTAACTTCCCTTCGGCAAACTACAAATTCAGAAATAAGTTAAAAAATAGTAAAAACAAGAGGGTAACCCGTATGATATGAACATCATGGAAACTACAAACATTTTCCAACTATTAAAATAAAGAACTGCAGATAAAATCAATTTACAAGAAATGACAGTAATTCATAGATAACCTTGGCAGAAGCACCAGCATCAGCAAAAGAGCCAACTAAACCCTTTTTACTCACCAGACCTTTGCCTGCAAAAGTATCCAAAAACATTTTCTTATGAAACTGCAAAAAAAAAAATAGATGATTAGCAGAAATCAAAATATTTGGAACACAGAGTCTATTACTGTGATTCTTTTAAACGATATATTACAAGGACTTCAACAAATGTAGTTATTCCTCTCTTTTTTCAATCGAACCATGGATCTTCCTATCATAACACATTTGATCACTGCCTATACACTCCAGCCTTAGATGGCAAAACCAATCTTCACCTCAAAGATCTTCAAGGCTTTACAATTATTTTATGTTTATTATAATAGGTCTAGACCGTAAACAGAGTTCAAGAATTATTTTTAAACATATTAAAAAAAATTTATTTGAACCTTACAATTCTTGATTCCTTACAATTCACAATTTAAAGGTTCACTAACAAATTCATGATACAAACCTCAATTTGGCAGCCTTAGTATCACTGTAATTTTTCATCGATGAAGGAAAGAAAACAAGTTAATCAGAGATCTTTCTCTTTCCATCTTTACTCATATGTCTATTCTTCTTTTCACTATCAATCTCTCTCTCTCTCTCTCTCTCTCTCTCTCTCTCTCTCCCCTAATTCTCCTTCTCTCTATTCTTCTTTTTTCTTTACTACTGTCTGTGATTCTTGTACCTTAATGATCAGAACAAACACCTCCTCAAACAAATAAAACTACCTAGTTTATTTATCTGTTCCTAGCTCTTATAAATGAAAAGTACAAGCAAGGATCATTATCAAATATCAACTTACGCAGATTAAATTCCACTAGGTGCAGCCTAGTCCAAACTCAGAAAAACAAGGTCCACGTTCATGGAATGATCATGTATTCACATACACAATTGTCTAAAAAAACTTTACTCCTGCCCATAACTTCCCAGTGGGAAAAGAAATCTTTAGGAAGGAAAAAGGAGTCCTTTAATATATGTCTATTAGGGAATAACTATCCTTCCAGACAGTATAGAAAATTAAAGAGGTGAGAAGTGTTAACTGTTTGCTTGAATTTCCACTCTCCATCACTCCTACCAGGTAGATTTCAAAGGATAAAAGGCTACGGAAGGAATTAGTTAGAATAAAAGGTCCTGAGATGGGAAGTGGAAATATTCCAATTTATTAAGATAATATAACTTGGAATAGGCAACAGTACATACGCATTGGATAAAGTATGCTAACATATAACAGTGATGGTTAAAATTTTCAGTCTGAAATAGGTAGCTTGCCAGTGAAAACGCACTGAGAGATTTCGAATGGGATCATTAGTCAGTCTTTGCATAATTAGGAGAATATGTAACATAAAGTTTTAATGCACTACTAGTGAAAACGCCTAACAGAATTGGAGGGCTGGAAGGCACCAGAGAGTCAAGCTAACTATTCCAACTAATACAACCAGTTCATTTCAAGCGGCCACACTCTCTTCTACTGCAAGCAAACAATATCCACAAACAATGCTCACTACTTGTTGAATCTTTCAGAAATTATACGCGAACAACAAACATCCTTTATCGAGCCACTTTGGGAAATGCGCGTGAATAATTTCTTTGTTTTTTAAAGAAATATCATTAAACCAAATCTTCCGTTTCAAATCAATAAGGCAGAAGGAACAAGAAACCGAGCACAACAGTCAACGACCCATCGAGATTTCAAGCTCATCGTAAAGATCACCAGAAAATAAACATCCATAGACGGAATAAGAGGTAACAGGGAAACCCTACCATAACCGAAGATGGATCCCATGAAACCTCCAGCGAGCGAGTCTCCAGCGAACCTCACGACGCAAACGACGGAGCCGGACGTAGCACCGAAAGGTTCAGTGTTCTTGATCGGCTCCTCGGCGTCTGGTTCGCCCTCGCGATTCGGCGAAGAGGCCACCGTCGTGCTCGCCATTCTCTCTCACAGAGACAGCTCCTCCCGGTGGTCCCTGCGAGGCTACAACTGCGTACGGAATGGGGCGCTCATCGGCCTTTCGATTCTTAGGGTTCGGATGTGTGGGCCGGGCTAATTGAAAGCCTGTCGAAGCGGCACAAATATTGCGCTGCGGTTCGATTTATTTCTGTTCAAAGAAACGAATTAACGAATAAAGAAACAGAATGTTCGTTCGATTTAATTGGATTCATTTTCGTTTTTTAAAACAATTTAAACTTTATTGTATCTTTTCAATTTAGAAAATAATTTTATTGAATTTTCCCAAAATTCAAGCTTGAAAGGCGATCCTGTTGCCGAGTGAGGTGGAATCTCAAGAGCGGAGTGGTCTCTCGAGTGTCTTGAGCTGCTGACGCTGGCTCCGGTCTGCAAGAAAATAACCGTTAGCAAACCCGCCGGGAAAAATCCTCGGCAAGGCCATTCGACGGTCAAATCAGTCTCCGCAAGAGCAAAGCAAAACAAGGAACAGTGGATGAGAGCATGATCGGGCATACCTGCGGAATGAAGAGTAGAGGGGCTTATATAGCCAAGAGAGCTGACAATTCCTGTGTGCGTCAGCCATCCTTCCGTATCCGAATGAGACAGGGGCATGAGCGCTGTCAGCTCATAGGATGGAGTCGAGCGGTGCCTCTCGGTCTGACAAAGTGAATGGTGGCGTGATGCGGGTTGCCTGGGTAGGACAGAAGTACAGAGCTGACGGGATATCCGCGACGTGTGCTATAAATAGGTAAGGCCTACGCCGACCCCCGTACCACGGCCATAAGTGTGATGTCAGGGAACGGATGTCGTAAGGACAGATTTTGGGATAGGGCGTTGATTGGCTGACCCGAGTGACGTCGGATCCCTTAAGTAACATCTCCAAGTGACGCAAAAGCATTCTTCGAGTCAGGGAGAGCTTGGATGTGGTCAATCCGCCTAAACCCGAGTCACGTGATTAAGTTACTGAAAGAGCGCCGATTAGGACTCGGCGAGGTGTGGCCAGAAGGTTCTGGCTCGGCCGTCGGTACCTTGTGCTCGGGCCCACAATAACAGGTGTCCTAGGTGTCGGCCGGGGTCGGACACTCGACGTCTGGTTTTGGAACTCGGGTCGGAGTGCGCCTGGCTACCTGCTCAATTGGGTGCTCCGGGCCGAGTAAGCCTTGAGATTCTTATCCCGCCTTCCGTATCAGTCTGCTCACACATGGCGAATTCGGTTTAACCTTAGGTGGTGCCAGACTGACCGACCGAGCGATACGTAAGCTAGGTCAGGATCAAAAGACTTCAATTATTTTTGTTTGTCCAGGTATCAGCCACACGGTAAATTTGAAAAACAAAGTTAGATAATAACATAACACTTTAATATCACTAATGGTTCAAACTCCATGAGAAAGATTCGATGTGAAATCATTTTTTTCATTGCATAACATAACACTTTAATTTCTCATTGCATAGAAATCAATTTTTTCCTCTTATAACCACACCGTTGACTGTAGGACAAGTTTGAAAGGCTTGGAAAATAATTAATTAAGTTAGATAATATCAAATCTAATACGACTGATTTGATCTATAAAAATTTTTCATCGACCGTTAGGATAAATCGAAAAAGTATATTTAGAGGTCTATCATGACAACCAACGATACTTATTAAGGAGAAAAAATTTTGAAAATACATTGTAACTGAATTTTAAACTTTAGATTTTTGACTTATCTTATCGCTGGAGGAATTAAGTATGGTACTCTACGCGGGGGCAAGTTTGAAAGGTCTGAAGAACCTACTAGCGAAGGCAACATCTTGCATCATTAGTTGGAAATTTAAGGAAAAATTCTTCCAAACTTGCCTGACTAGATTAACAATTGGAAGCTACAACAGAACAGACAAGGAGTTGAGTACCTTACGGTATCGGTCTCCACATCGAGAGAAGCAACAGTGAAGATGGAATAGTGGAATACTCCCCCACCTCTACACATAAAAAAAACACTAAGAAGGAAAAAGAAAAAATAATAATTTTGCCTCGTCGAAAAAGATACACTTGAGCTAATCAACTCTTCTCCTATCACACCTTTTTCTCGAGCAATAACTTATTCAATCACTTGAATTACTTCTAGGAATCAATGGATTAATGTTTATGCACATAAACTGTACACATGAATCATATAAAACGAGGAACAAAATACAGTTCTGAAGTAGAAAAGGGTTCAACGAATCAAACAAATTGCCAATGCGCAAAAATTAAAGATTTTTCTTGCGGCATTTCTTGTGATTGTATAGTTGTATCCTCTTAGATCTTCTCCTCAGTCCAGCTTCTTGGCCTTCTCTGGCTCGGCAGGTAGGCACTTCGCCCCTACAAGCCCACCAACTTCACCAATGACCTGAAAATTCCATATCAACCTCAACTCTAGTTCACACACTAATAGATTGGTTTTTCTTTTTCAAAGAAATTATATTTTATCTTATTTTCTTAGATTGTGCCATGGTAGAAAATTGAAACTGTAGGGACATTTATTTGGGTCATGAAATATACAAATATTCTTATGAATGCTTTCTGGTAATGTCAGACTTCTCTGTTTGGTTAGGTTTTCTTATTTTAACATTCTAAGGCATCTTATACGTCCATGAGAATCACATTCTCAAACAATATGGAGCGCAATTCCACCAAACTTCAGACTTTGATTGGCAAAGATATCCTTTGTTTCGTATCATATTGAATGCAACATATATTTCATTATATTAGTAACATATGATCATAAAATATACTGTTTTATGTATTATTATAATCAGTTAGACAATAATACATTATGTTATGTTATATTATGCTATAATTATACTGGTATGATATGATATTAATCGTCGACAAAAGTGACAATAGTAAAAGTAGTAACTTAAGTTGATCGATGATAAGTGATAAAATTGGAATTTAAAAGATATTCTGTCGAATGAATGCATTTGTTGAATCAAAATGTCAGTCTCAATTTTCTATAGTTTATTGTGCGATCAAAATGTCAAGTTCTCATTCCATCTGCCATGTTACCTTGTGTAAAATCTCTGAATTCAATACCTCCTAGGAAATGAAAAGTACCTTCAAGCCTGTTATCAAGTCTTCTTTGCTATGGGAAGCAGATATGCAGATTCTTGCCCTGGCAAGTAGTACTGGAGTTGCTGGATATGCAGTGATAACAACAGCAACCTATTGACATTGACATTCGTAAACAGACAAGTTAAGATCAGTCCTTCCTTAATATCGGAAGTTTATGTAATTGAATCATCAACTGATCAATCCTTTCACCATTTGCAAAGCTATAGCAACCAAACACAAGCTCAACATCACTTACATTTTGCCTCAAACATGCCCGTGAAAATGCAGGGAGCTTAGCCAAATTATAAAGCATTATGGCCATAACTGGGGAGTCATTGTCACCAAGAACCACAAACCCCATTTTCTTCAATTCCGATCTGAAAAAGTTGCTGTTTTCTCGAATTTTTGCAAGTTTTTTCGCTCCTGGATTAAGCAAACAATAAAGTTCAAGTAGAATTCATGATCATATCTGTAGGATTAAAGGCGCCAATGGTATGCTTACCTCTATTTGATCTGTCTTCTCCTAGAACAACCTTGATTGCAGATATCACTTGTTGAACAGCAGGTGGCGACATTGAAGTTGCATAGATATGTGCAGGACAGGCATATTTCAGGTATTGGATGATTTCCTGGTAAGGTATAAGATTTAATTAGTATGAGTATAAGCATATATTGGTAATTAGTTGTAAAGAAAATTGGAGAATGTTAATAATGCTCTATTAGACTTCAGGCTGTATGTCCTATGAAGTTATGTTCCATAATTAAAGGGGGAAAAATATAAGAGTCTATAAAAAAATGCAGATGAATTTAGATCGACCTCTGAAGCTGCAATATATCCTCCACAGGATCCAAATGACTTGGTGAAAGTTCCCATCATGATATCAACATCAGCAGGATCCACCCCAAGCAATTCACAGACACCTCTGCCCGATTTACCAACTGCCCCAATGCTATGAGCCTCATCCAAGTATATGTATGCCTGAATCACAAATTAGCATCTCAGTTTGCCAACACTTAAACTTTCACTTCTCCTTTGTTCTAATATATTTTTTCATCAAGAAAAATGCAACTTACTCGGTAAAACTTATAGCTTTTTTAAGAATTACCTAGTTCTCGCATTATACAATTAGACACACTAGCGAGTATCAGCAATGCACTAATACACAATAAACAGTTAACAGCGAAAAGTATAATAGATGGATTGGTTCCTGAAGGAATTTTGTAAACCAAAAACATTTTTGGATAAATTACCAAAAAATTCCTCAACCTTGTACTTTTTGCAGATGGCCACTATCTCAGGGAGCTTGCAGAATTCCCCTTCCATGCTGTAAATCCCCTCGACAATGACCATGATCTTCCTCCATGGCTTGTGACCAATGCCAGGTTGGCCCTTCACAACCTGCTCCCTCAGTACCGCTTCCAAGTGTGACGGGCCTAGTAATTAATATTTTTTTCACAGAAATAATTCTCATGAAGTAGAATATAATCTAACAAGCATTTCAGCAAACATCTCAGGCTCACTGTTGTGCTGGAAGACCTGGACTGTGGATCCGGACGCTCGAGCACCACTGACAATGGAATTGTGGTTGAATGAGTCACTGATGATCAAACCCCCCTAAAATCAAATCAGACTGAATATAAAAAAGGTAGCAATAAGTTGCATCGACCAGAAAAAATAAAGGATGGTGATCGCACAGACCTCTCCAATTAGAGTGGGAATTATGAAAGAGTTGGTAACGTATCCCATGGCGAAGGTGATGGCTGCTGGTTTACCCACGAATCTTGCAATTAAATCCTCGAGCTCAATGTGCAACTGAGTCGTCCCTGATATTTTTGGCAATCAAATCCAGAGAATAAACAGAGTTGCAATGATCTGATTGCGTTATAAACTCTCTTTTGTCTTTGTTTTTCTATAAACAAAGAAAAAATCGCACCTCCATCAGCTCGAGCACTGCAAGAACTAGGTGCGTATTTCTTGAGGGAGTGAAGAACGCGAGGAGTGCAGAATTCATCTCCAGCTGCAAAGCCAAGGTAGTTGTACGATCCCAAGTTGAGGCATCTGGATTTGTTGGAGGTTCGGCTTCATCACCCAAACACAACAAATTAACGAATTAATTATTTAAATATAACGTATATTAATATACGGAAGCATCAAAACAATGTTTTTTTTTCATATTTAATAAACATTAAGTTTATTATTTTCAACAGCAAAAGAAAAAGTTGTCCTGTTGGCCGCTGTCCCAGAACAATTTTATAAGACACGAATTTGAGACATTACACTTCTGAATTGTCTAACGTGAGTATTTTTTAATTTATCCTTATAATTGGTGAGAAATTTTCGTGAAGTCAAGTCGATCACCATAAATTAGAAAAACCTCATTAATCATTTAGAACGATTTTATACGAGTCCTCAGGGATAGATTGATGATTAATATATAAGTATTATCATCATGAGGTCTGAAGGTCAAAATATGGCAAAGTCAGTATGCTCGTTTTTCTCATACACTAGCTATAACATCCGAGCTAGTAATTTTCATGATTTACTTCCTCTGTATTGATCCTAATATGGATTGTCAGGGTATTGAAGGTGAGCAAATCACCTTGTACTATACGAAAGAAATAAAATTATATCCAAATATCTAACTCAGATATACTCGAGCAATATTAATTTTATTATAGAACTTATTCAAACTTATTAATTAAAATTCTTATTGAACTTAATTTTATTATAAACTCAGGTAAAATATATTACTCCTTATAATTTAACTTATTTATCACAATCCTATAATTAAGTTCAAGATATTAAAATTCAGTCGTAATAGTTAGGATTATATAAAAAAACATTTTAATTTATATTTTTGTTTCATAAAAATGCAATTATTTAGAAAGGATAGGGTAAATTAAGAAACATACTGCAGCGTTTTGTTATTGTCATTTGAACTGCGCTCGACGACATCGATCCAAGCATCTGGTGCACTCGCAATTGGCCGCCCGAAGCAGTCCTGCCATGTCACTTTTGAGAATTTTTATTATTATTGGACCTTTTTTTAAAAGTCCAATGATTAGATCTAAACCTTGCATTAATATTAAAATTAAAACTAATTAAAATATATTTATTCGGGTGCGGACCCGTTTGAGGATGCACACGGACCTGGATGCGGCGATATATTCGGCGGGTGTAGAAATCCTCGAACGGCGGGCAAATCGGAGCGTAGCCCTGCGACGGATCAAATGTGGACTGGTTAGTTCCGAACGCAGGCGATCGGAGAAGAGGGGCAAGAAGAAAGGAGGAAAGCGAAACCATGAGCTCGTCGGGCTCTCCGCGATCGAGCAGGATCCGGCGAAAGAGGTCCCTGACGAAGCCGAAGAAGAGGAAGACACCGTAGCCGAACAGCGTCGTGAGGGCCGTCAGAAGCGTGAGCCGCACTGCCCGCCGGACCTCCCGCGGCACCGCGAGGGGCGGAATGGGCGGCAGCGGGAGGCGCGGGGCCATTCGCCCGCTACCTGTTCGACGAAATGTCTGCGAGAAGAAAGAGTGGAGGAAAGGGGAGACGAACTGGAGGATCCTGCTGTTTTTTTAATGCTCCTCTTAGCGGCACCGCTGCTTAATGCTGCTTCATTTCCTGGTTGGCATTGTGCTGAGAGAGGACTGCACGCTACTGAATTGAGTGCGGGGCCAGGAGGAATTAAGTGAGGCAGGTGGTATCTTGATTCCTGATCCCTAAACAACAGTTCTTTTTTATTGTCTTGTGTGCCCTAAATTCATTATGTTATGGTAGTGCCCTTCAATCTTGCTGATTAGGATGTTTATAATTTGGTCCCTGGCTGTGGCTGGTTGCATTAAAGATGTTTAAATTAGTGTTTCAGGATATCTTTCAAAAGTTGGATTCGGTTCTTGTGGGGATAGATAAGTGCAAACACGAGTTTCTTGTGGAAAGAGGAGACGTTTGGCTACCATTAGTTCGAGCTTACTTAGCATAAGATGGTTTAGTTTATCAAATGTGATGACATTTGGCTTCCAACAAAATCTAAGATAGTTGTGTGATGGTTTAATTAATACCAACAGACAATAACTTGAGAGCAAATTTCATTTCACCACAGAATGACTATCCATTTGGGAGTAGGATGCACTTTTCGATGAGTCCGAAAAGGATCTCAACACTTTCTCTTATAACTACAAGATGGAACACATTGCACATACACTATATGTATGATGAGTATCTGACACAGGTGTATTGGCTCAAGTGTATCTATTTCTTAACTTTTTGATGCACACTAGGAATGTTGCTATCTAACACGGGTATGGGCAGATAGATAGAGTCTAAGTATCATAGCATACACTCGACAAAACTCTTGACTGTGAAGCACACTGTACTTCAACATGCCCTCTCGTCCATCCAAACATGCAGATCTTCTATCAAAATGAATAGTATTAGAAAAAATGTTCTATTTACATGGATCCTCAGCACTCATTCTTCAACATAACCTAAAGACACAATACGTGTGATTGGGCACAAACTAATGAAACTCTAATAATAGACTAACGACTATCACAATATTTAAACTGTATGTTTATTTTGTAATTTTTATGTTATAGTAATTTAATCTCTAAATTCTTTCTTTGAGGCAAAAAATTAAGTACTAATTGATGGGTACACCTTCCTTAAAATTACAAGGAAAACAACAAAAAGCATGGCTACTAAGTAGGTCGGACATGAAGTAACATGCATGAATAAGGAACTTGGATTCATTTTGAACAACACTATAAGCTTGAAGCTTTGTGATATGAAATATAACATACTGGTTCATTTTGTAGTTCCTTGTGCTATGATTTATGGATTTCCACACGATAAATAGCTTGAAAACCTTAAATCCTTCTTTACTTTATGAGCTGTATTCTTTCAGAATCTTGATGAGTAGCATTAATGATGATTAATAGGGTTTCAGGAATTACTTAGCCGAAGATGACTTCAATTTTGACCATGTAGAAATAGGTGGTACCTTGGAAACACGGGCTGTGACTTCTGTAAAGTGGGTAATTTTGTTGTCTTTCTTATGGAAAGACGAGACATTTGGCTTCCATCGGTTGGGTGTAGTATAATTCCTTCTTACTTCCTATTCACAAATTCATGTAAACTGACTAAAGCAACAATGATACTGAAAGAGGGAGTTCTTGTTATGTAGATCTATGAGGTCTCTTTCCCATTAGAAATCTAATTTCGCTATTCGCTTCTCTACTGTTGTAATTGCTGCTCAATCTAACATCCATAAGACAAGCAGCTCTCAATTCTCTCATCTTCTCTAAGAATCAAGGTAAAACTTGCCCAGAAAGTGCTCTGCCTCTGCTCTGTCACTTGTCCTACCCTCGCAAATGTAGTTGCCAACTTGCTACCGAATTATCTTTTGGGCTCTGTGCATTGAATAGGGCAGTAATGAATGCTTGGCAGCTAACAGTATCATGTAGCAATAAGTGCAAACTTGGATATCTTTGATACAGCATGGTTGGCACACTCGCATCTATTAAGATTAGTTGCTCTCTTGATGACAAGCACTTAATCAGTGATCACTTTGGCTCGTAAGATAAAGGGGTTTGGTAAGCTTTGATGCTCTTTCATAAGTGTGCATTCAATGGCGAGTACTAAATTGGAGTTCTTTTTTCTGTCTTTAACACATTCATTCACCTTTTTCACCCGCATTTCTGCTTTCATGGTCAAATTCTTAATTAATTATTAGATGGGAGCTAGGTTAAAGTTGAAATACTATTTATGAATAATTGCAGCGTGGGGAAAATCTTTTGCTAGTTAATGAAAATTATGACCATTTTGATAAAATGACTCAGGAAGGAGCAGAGTTTTCTCCTATAGTTGTCTCTTCTTTCATGCGAACAACATTCCCTCCTCTTGTACTGTGCATGGTTCGTCAGTCCTTACTACTGTCTCTGCCTTAGTTGTCCATGTGTGGAGATTATATGACTGTGCTCTTAATAAATGGTCGTGTTGAATTAGTCACGTCTTAATTAATGAAAGATAGGTTGACATGAGATAGTTGATGACAACTAGACATCATTGATTTGGGCAACGAAGTTATTAGCTTGTAAATGAACTGATCCGCGTGGAACTCAGAAAGGAAGAGAGGAAAGGCAACTAGATCAGGTATATTCAAGGCAACGAGTTCAGTGGATCGCTTCAGCTGATCATCTGGGTTGCATACGGCGAAAAAAATAATTATTCAGGTTGAATAAGGTTAAATTTAGGAACGATTGATTCGACTCATAAAAAATTTTTCATCAGCTATCGGATAAATCGAGAAGTACTCATGACGGATGATCTAGAAATCGAACATCCTATGGTTACGTATCTCATTTGACGATTTTTTTTATAAAATTTGTTATAATTAAAAATTAAATCGTGAATGTTTGAGATAATTAATCGCTCTTTTACGCTTCTACTATACTATAGCTTCGGAGACATCTGGGTGGCACACGATAAAAATGTTGGACCAGATAGCAGACGAATCTGGATGACTAATCCGCCCCATGTTTTCATCGGTCACTAGGGTAAATTGGGAAGGGTTCACAGTGGACGATCTAAAACCAGCGTCTCAGGGTTTACTGTCCATTTGAAAAAAAATTCTATAAAATACACTGTAACTAAGAATCAAATCGTAGATATCTAGAATAACGACTAATCACTCTATCACTGTACATCTGCATAGGTCACACAAGAAGCAAGAGAAAGGGAGGTATGAAATTTATTTTCACACGATGTTAAAAATAGAGAAAATAATTATTTAAAAAAAATTAGACGGATAATATTTTACACGAACAAAATGAATGAATTCATATTATTTTATTGCGGGTTCTTTACATATGTTTGCCCTTTTGAATTACTCGCCCAAATAAATGAATAGTTCCTCTCTTTTTTTTCCCTTTGGATCTTACCGAATCTAATTCATTTCGGACCCCACCCAGGCTTAATTTGGTACACATAATTAATCAACATGAGATCGTATGAGAAAGCTAAATGCGACGAAGAAATGGAAAAGTATGAGTCTATTTGTTATTAGTATCAAAAGTAAGACTCTTCGTAGGTGTTAAAAATATGCCTTTGTACTTAAACTTTGAGCTTGTTAAAAATTACGTAAAATTGAGAATTGATACCGATTTATTCAAACGCAAGAAATGATGATAAGATGATGTAGATTTTCTCTCCTAAATCCATGGCAGCCTTGTGGCCGTCCAACAAACAGTGAAAAATTTGCTAAAATTAATAATTTCACAAAGAAAAATGATTTGCATAGTAAAAATGAATTTCTCACTAAAAATTTGATCGTCAATCGGTGATACGTCTAATGTCTAATCGTCGATCGGACAGTACCGACGGCCTTCGATCGTCGTCCCGTATCAAACTATACCTTGGGGACGGTAAATCCGTTAGGATTGCCGACAACGATAAACTCATAAAAATTGATAGTGAATTATGCAAGATCACTAATTCCGATTGACGATACCTCAGATAGTTCGACATGACCGCCACCATTCCAGGAAAAGTTTGTACTGAGATATTTATTTTCATTGTGCATATCGTAACTCTTTCACAAAAGGAGAAGACATGACATAACATCTATGACGCAATAGAAACTAAACTGATCACTTTTAATACAAAGATCTTTTTTGCATAACCCTTTCACAAAAGGAGAAGACATGGCATAACATCTATGACGCAATAGAAACTAAACTGTTCATTTTCAATACAAAGATCTTTTTTGCACACCAATGTGGATGGCGACAACCACATGCTGAGAAAACCGTCTTCCCGTTATTTCGACCCCAAAATGAAGTGCAAACAATGAATGAATCTTCCCTATGTGCTCACACGAATTCTGCTTGTTCTTGTATCACATCCGAAGAAAGTTGGCATGACTTATTACAATCCTGATTAGTGGGATTTCATGCTTACAGGATAATTAACGATAAGCATTCCTTGGTCCACGAGATGTAGACCATAGCTTATCATATTAAGCTATTAACCCTGGAGAAACCCATTTTTTTCAAGGAAGAATGCAACTTCCTCAGCCATAGCTTTTGGGGTAGGACATTTTCCATCTTCCAGTTCTATTGTTATCTGAGAAAGCCACATACAGTAGGAAGCAAATGTGAGCCAATATAAAGTGGAATAACAAGAATTACAGTAGCGACCCACATGTTTGCCAGAGAAAATCATGCCCAAAGCTGATAAAGTCAATGAGTTAACCAGGTTGGTTTTGACGGACTACTATCATCATCAACGATAGCATGTCATGGATGACAATTATTTTACTAAGCTTTAACAAATGATGGTAATCGAATCATACTATGGTTTGGATCAAATTTTGCCTTCATTATTTACCTTTGCACAAAATCAGAACTGGAGGTATGGAGGACAGGAGTTTGAAGAACTAACATCTTGAGGATGATAAGGGAAGGGATACAAACTAAATCATAAAATCAAAGTCAAAATAAATAAATATGAATGAACTGGATTTAGCATTAAAAAGAGTTTAATTAGGAAAACTGGTTTAAGATGATATCAATGAACAAAGATGCATGTAATCAGTGTATATGGTTAAAGAAGATGATGCAAATTATCCAGTCTGCAATGGAAAACTACCTATGAAAAAAAAATGTTTCTCAAATATTATTAACATTCTTAGTCTACTAAATATTGATGAAAGAAGATATGGGTGCAAGCCATAGGAAAATTTTCAACTAATGGCTTAACAAGGTTTCATAAAGTAATAAGGCGCTTCAAAATCATTTTCTTCAGAGAAAATCTCAAGATCATAGGATTCTGGGTGTTTGAAAAACTCTATACTTATTGTTGGATATTATTATGCAAATATCTACTGAATATATTGCAATGAACACAGGTTAGATTGAGGCTTACATCAAAAGATACCTTGGACTAGTTGTAGAAATGCTTACCTCACAATTCAGTGGTGGTTCATATGGATCATCTATCCCAGTAAAACCTGCATCACAGGCAAGATTCTTTGTATCAGAGAATGTGAAGAGTAGACATGTAAAACACATTCTTTACTTGTTCTGCTTAAGCAATATGACTCACATAACATGGACCAATTTCAATGTACCTTTAATCTTTCCTGCTCGTGCAAGCTTGTACAATCCTTTCGGATCTCTTGCTTCACAAATCTCCAGAGGAATATTAAGAAATACCTGAATAGCATTGATGTCGTTAGAAGATTCAAGTAGTAATTCCATTATTCAATGGGCAACCACTTATCTCTGGTTGAATTCTTTTGCCACAAACATCTCTGGTTGAATTTTAAGAAACACAAATAATTTATATTTTGTCAACCACAGAACCACTTATTTAGACATTTAATTCATGAGGTTAAGGATTACATAAACAAACAACTACCTCAATAAATGATGAATCTGGCATAATTGCACGGCAGGCATCTCTTTCTTTTATGTATGGAGAAATTAAACTAGCAATACAAATGACACCAGCATCCGCGAACAATTTTGCCACTTCTCCTGTAAAATTCTATTTTAGAAAGGATATGCTAGAGTGACCAAGCAAGATAAAAACTATGAGAACATTAGAATCATGACATAACTGTTCCAAATCTGCAAGCAACCAGGCGAAAGCTAATATTGTTGATGGATAGAATTGAAAAACTGGTATTGGATAATAGAAATGAAGAAGCATAAAAATTCCATACCAACTCTCCGTATGTTTTCAGTACGATCTTCTGCATTAAAACTGAGATCTCCATTCAGGCCATGTCTAATATTATCACCATCAAGGATGTATGTTAGATACCCTTTATGGTGCAGTTCTCGGCTCAGAGAACAAGCAAGAGTGCTTTTACCTAAAAATGTTACACAGTTCATGGTAATCTTGAGGTAATAAAATTGTGAAAAAATAAATCAGAATTTAAGATTGGCAGACAGAGATCTGTGAAGCTAAAAAAAATATTGGATTCTAGCATTTGCAGTAAATATATCTTGCCTTGTCTATTTCCTTTTCTAGTAGTATAGGCCTCTAAAAGTAAATGTTAAATTGTTTTATGGATGTCCCTCGCTTAAAATTGGTAGATAAATCCAATCTTTCATGGCAGATAAACAAAAGTTTGGGCATTATAGTGGAGTCTTGAAGTGCATGTGGAAGTGTTTCCTGGTTTGTGGCAATAAAAGCTCCGGGGATACAAAAGCCTTTTAATCAAAGAACCACGTTTGCAAGCTATTTGTAAAAGCAGGCTTTCACAACATAATATTCATGCACTGAAAGGAAGAAAAGATCACTATGAAAGTACATGCTTGCCATTGACAAAACAGAAAGTACCAAAAGCCTTTTTTTTTTCTTTTTGCGCATCACCATAAGATATATCAAGTGATTGGAAATTTGGTAAAAAAAAATGCATATATGAAAAACAACTGATCAACCAAAATATCAAGCAAATGAAAGGTGGTAAACAAACAGCCAAAGTTGAATATCAAGACACACCTTGCACCTTTCTCTGATTTATTCAATAGGATAACAAAAATGCAAACTAATAATCACATTTTTAATTCCACCTCTGTAAGTAATCACATATATCCATCTTATATGTCCTTGATTCTTCAACACTGCTCTTTGCAGACAAAATCAAGAAGGCTCTCTTCATTTTGATTGCCCAAACTTTATTCTGTAAATAATGTTAATAAATCTCTCAAAATAACATCAACATGAACATAAGCAATCCAATTTTGTACCTTGCCCAACTATTTTGGCTTAGCTACCTAGATCTCATCCCCTCCATTGAACTATCAACTACAACTAATAATATTATAACACTTCAATCCATTTTATTTACATTAGCTATGTTTGCTTTAGTTTTCCTTTACACCTTAATCAATCTTCCTTCTCAATAATAAGATGTCAAAGATATTTAACATTAACTAATAGAAACTTGCTCATCCATCTTAACTACCCCCTCAGTTTTTCTATTAGTATTGTTCAATTGCAAATATCTTTTTTTTTTTCACATCCTATTTAAATCCTTGTTGTAGTAAGACTATCTGAGCAACAATCTGCCATAAGAGAGAGTATCTAGAAGAATTAAGGTAATATTGATTCCATGCACTAACCACATGACTACTAGACTATGAGAAATTAAAGAAAATTGAATGATGGAGGGTGGAACTTAAATTTATGATAGATTAAGGAAGCCAACTGGTTCATATATATAAAGAAAATGTCTTACACAATCATTCATATCAAGTTCATTCTTTTAGATATTTACCCATTTTAAATGATATGTTCAGCAATTTCACATGTGAGTGATTCAATAATACATTTAAGTAATACCTGGATCAAACAGTAGAGCATGTGAAGAATGTACCATTTGAAAAAAAAAAAATACACAATAGAAAATTGGATCCAGAATTGCCAATGAGAATATACTACATTGCTAACTAGACGAGGTGCAATAAAGGTAATGGGTTGACATTTCTAAAAGATATCCAAGGGGAGAAATTTACTAGGATCATCAAGAATAAACCTGATCCACTGAGGCCTGTGATCCACACGACACATCCTTTTTGCCCCAGTAACTTTTGCCTGTCAAGTTTTCCAACTGGACATTCATGCCATAAGATGTTTGTTGATTTTCCAACAGTTGATAATACATGGGGGGATGCTCCTGCAAAGTTTCATGTATATGATAACAATCAATCTTAAAACACGTTCACAGCATAACTGCATGGTATTATTAGCTTGAAGAATAAATGAGTTTCAATATTGAAAATTCACTTTGCAATTAAACAAAATCAAAAAAAAGTGGATTACATGAAAAAAATGATTTATGCACCAAAAAATTGAAAATCTCAAACTCAAGTAATAGTGGCATGTAATTCGATACTCTGCAGATTCAATATTCACAGGTAACCTATGATGCCGTATATACATATATGTTGAAAGTAAATGAATATTCAGCAATATAGTCCTCAAAAAATGATTCCAACAAGAAAAAAAGAACAAAAAAACACAACGCTTCACATCTATCTCTTTTTTTGGCAGAAATGAATTCGGTAAAATCTAGCCAAACTATTTAACCACATTCGGCAACGTCCAATATGCAATTTGAATCAGATAACAACAAGGCCACCAGTGTCGCTGAGACATGTTTTAGAAGCATGGCCAATGCCACGAGTCTGCCAGTTTATCACACTTGAGGAATTATAGAAGAGCACAATCAAAAATTTTAAAAATAACAAGAAAAAAGGTTTTTTTTTTGTTTTGTTTTTGTCGCCGGCAATGCAACGCAATTGCAAGATGCCCACTATAGAATTGGATCCCACTTCCATCCATGGCTGCGGTAGATCCCATAAGAGGTTAAACAAGGACTCAGCAAATTATTATTACCCGTTCCAGTGGAATCACAGCACTGTTCCTCTCCGCGGGAAACCGCCTCGAGCCGAGGCGACGGATGTTTCAATCTAGCTGACCTGGGAGTGATTACACTGCTCCGCCCAATCCGCTTCTCCAATGAGACCACGGCACGACGAAACCCTAAGATCGTCGTTGGGGGCTGAAGCGGTGCGGATGCGAACATCTCTCTTCTTCTTCACACTCTCGAGCTCTTGGAGGAGACTAAGAAAGGAGTCGCATTGGAATAGGGAGAGGAAGAGGGGGTATATAAGGAGTGCGAAGCCTGCAGACTCCGTGGCGAGAGCAGAGGCGGTGAATCTCGCCGGAGATGCGTCCTGGTGATGGTCGATACCTTTCTAAAATTGCACTTTCAACATTCGTTGCCTCTAGCCTTGATATTCTTGCCCCTAATTTGACTATTTCTCGTTTGCATCCCTATATTTGAACAATAATCATTTTGCCCCTCCGAGTTTTCCAAATCGCACCAAATAACCCTAATCTAAGAAATTCATTAAGCATCCGTGGTTGTCTGCCCACTTAAAAATAAATAAATTTCTATAGAATATGTTATAATTAAGGATGGAATAAATACCTAAATAATAATTTAATATTCTTTCATTATATAGCCCGGGCCAATCATTTTGATAGTAAAATATATGAAGTACATAGAACCACAAGCATAAAATAGTATATAAAATTATTAATTTAATTTTTTTAAAAACAAACTGGTATTCAACCAAATAAATGAGAAATTAACACCATTATCTTAAGAAGTCATATCATCCCATTTATTTCTCGTTAATTCAAAATAGATTAACGAGGTATTGAGAACGAGTAAATTATCTTTTACCATCGATATCATACATCTCATTTGATATATGAGATCAAAATCTAACAAAATAAGTATATCCGTCTTTCCCACACGCTAACCATAACATCCGAGTTAGCATTTTTCATGATTTATCTCCTCTATATTGACCCTAAGATAGGTCGGCGGAGACGTTATTGATGAACGAATTATCTTTTACCATCAATATTATCCATCTCACGATAAAAAAAATTATGGAGGACATTTTATTTTAATATAATAACCCTTTATATATGAGAACTTAGACATTCAATAAATATTTTATATCTACTAAATAATCCCAAATCATTAAAATAAATATTTATATAGATATTAACTATGTTAGTCCGTGAGCAAAAATGATAGACAATGTGAATTTTCAATATGAAATCCAACGTGAATAACATGATACCCAGGGGCGTAGCCACCTTCATGAGAAGGGGTGCGATCGCCCCCTCTCAAATTTTATTAAAAAAATAATATATATATATATATATATATATATATATATATATATATATATTAGTATTTTAATTAGTCTATTTATCATCATTTATTATAGAAAATTGAAATTGATCACACATTTAGAAAGCTCATGACCTAAACTATCTATTGGTATCACTGTTATAAGAAAATATCACGATTTAAAATTTAAATATTAAAAATTTAAAATAAATATATAATAATAAACAGATGAGCTAAATTGTAAGCCAAGGATGCTAAATTAAAATTGAATTAAGTTTAAACTAAATTCAGGTACAGAGATAAGAATTATATTGGTTCAAATCAAGATTGATTTGAAGTTGTTTTGGTCAAGTTATGGCCGAAACAAGTTTAATGTTTAAATGGGTTCGATCAATTTTTCGACTTTGAGTAAAAAAAACTTTGGGGATTGACGAATTATTGTTTCAACTAGAACTAAGAGTTATGGTCGAAATTTCAAGTTTAAGTTCTTTTTCCACCTCTTAAATTTACAATTTAGATTTTAAAAAAATAAAAAATGATCTACATTAATATTTAAGATTATTAAAAATTGCCCCTGCTGATCGAAAATCCTAGCTACGCCACTGATGATACCCTAATTGCAGCGATTCTCGACGGATTTATCGTGTCTCCCAGGTTATAGTTTTGTTTGGGGCGGCGGCCGGAGGCCGTCGTCGGTATCCAAGCGACAATCGGACGTGTATACAAAAAATACCACATCATTCACGTTATAATTTCACATTCTCTATCATAGTTCATCTGTGTGACCGTCATTATATATATACATTATATATGAGTGGTTTTCACATATCAAAAGAGCCATTAGCTATAAAGTTGGTTGCCACAAAGACAAGCACTATATGAAAAAATTGGACTCCATAATCTTAGTTGGCATTGCTTAGTGGACGCAATCCAAGTCGATGATTAATTTAATTAAACGATGGAACTTATCCACTTAGATACAGATGAGGAAACCATCTCTTGATTTCTACCTTAGTTTAATCAAAATTTTATCTTAAAATTAATATATATGTCGATCTTAAAAATAATTTACTCTTTTACACTGATTTATTAAAAGAATAAACAATTTGAATTAGAACTGTTCGAGTTGAACTGAAGTTCGAGTTTTGATATAGAGATCGGACTCGACTCAAGTTCGGGTGCGGTGCGAATTTTAAAGTGCAGATTGAGAAATTGCCAAAACCAAGCGCAGGCGCAGCGGCCGCACGGCACGGAGAAGAGAACCGTTCAAATGGGCGACACCAATCTGGCTGTCGGCGGTGGCAGCAGCAGCAGTAGCGGCGAGGAGGACGGGGACGCTGACTGGAAGGCAGCCATCGACTCCGTTGCCGCAGTTAGCTTCGGCGTACCGGCCTCGAATGGTCGCCGGAAGCCCAGCAATTCCGAGCCGGGCTCCTCTTCCGACGAGGACAATAAGCACCACGATCGAAGGATGCTATGCAAAGCCCCTAAGCTGAAGCTTTATCAGATAAAGGTGATTCTAATGGTTCCGGGAAGGTTTTAGTATTTCCTGCCGCACATTTCTTGTTTGTTAAAATGCTTATGAAAGTCTTTTTCAAGATAGAATGTGGATTAATTAGATTAATTTAGTAGTTAATGAGTTCCTACCTGGATGCCTTTTGCTCATTTGAAACTGATTCATAGTTATTCTAACTAGCAACGCTGCTTGCATAAATATATGCTGAATGAATCATAATAGCACTATGCTAGAACTTTATGCATTAGTAATTAATTTTAGTTGGTAGTGAGTTCACTCTCTGTTAAAAGTTTATTGGATTCAAAACTCCTTGATACCAAACAGTTCTGGATAATTCTCTAACTTTTATATCAATCAGTATTTTTTTTTCACTCCAAAATGAGCTCGTTTGGCCATCAAAATAATTGGACAAGGAAGAAAGCATTAAAATTTCTGAAACTATGTATTATGGGTTTGTAGAAAGCGAAGGAACACTGTTTAAACTCAAAAGTAGGTGCACCATTTGGGAAATCTACCTAGTTTCTTTTAGAACTATCCACAGCTAAATAGAAATGACATGGAACAGAGTCTGGAATTCCAACTCCTAAGTTTAAAATCCCAAGCCAATTCATGTCCTTCCTATCATGATCACAGTTTCTTGTATGCCATTTACCTTGGTGTAAGAGTTGTACAATTATTTGCAGGCCCAAAATCTTCTGGATGATCTATTGGATAAAAACCTTGAGATGGTCAAAAGCTCTGGCTTCTCCGATGATCAAATTCACAATCTAATGGAGGTGGTATTCGCCTATTCAGAAAATCAGCTCCTGGCATAACTGTGGATCCTGTTGGTATGCATTTTCATGACTGATTTACATGTATTTTCAAAGAAAAACTACTCAAATAGTGTATTTCAAGTTTGAAACTTCTTGCCTAGATACATATAAATTGCCAACCAAGAAACCAAGAATCCTGCCAGGAGAAGAACTGAATGAGAAATCAAAGAAGGTTTGATGCTGTATGACCCATCTGCTGAATTTTCTCATACTTGTTCCCCAACTCCTTGATAGGATGCATGAAAAATACCTTTTGCAGTTCAAAAGCAAAGTTCGATCTGTGGTCGTTGATGGGACTGATATCATGGCTGCTGCAACAGAAGCATGCAGGCGATCCTTGGCCAGAGCTGAAGCTAAAGAAGGTGCAGCTAAGGCAGCAGCCAAGAAAGAAGAAGAGAGAGTTTCAGCATTGAAGAAGGCTAGGGGAGAGAAATGGCTCCCTTCTGTTGCAAAATATATGCCGGGTAAGTTTATTGACACTTCTATGTTTAACAATAACACATCAAGAAATTAGATAGCCACTGACAATGAATTTGGCACTACAGGCATAGAGCCGTCAGCAGTACATAAACTGAAGGGAGGCTCGTCTAGAGAAGGGAGATGCTAGCATTGTGAGTTCAATTTTTTTTTTGTAGAAGACTCCTTCCAGTGTTTTCAAAATTGGCCGCGGGCCGCTAGTTTTGCGCCTTATTTGGCTTTCATCAGGACTCAGGAACATTTCTTGTGTAACTTTGCATGAGCTACTGTGTGCTCGTAGTTTCTGCTTTTGCACAGCCTCGATCTATCTTGTTCATGGTGAATGGTTTCTTAGAACATTACTTGCATTCTCTGCTTGTATTGTTGGCTGATGGCGGCGATAGAATACAGAAAGTATGTCATATTTGATGGCAAGCGTGAGCGTATTTCTGTAAAAGATTATAGCGATGATTTCAAATCTAGTATGTGGTCATCAACTCGATTATATCTTGGAGGCAAATGTGAGCATATAAATCATGATTGAGGTGCAGTAATAAAGTACTTAGGGGAGTAAATAAGATGATCAAAATTCAAATTCTAGTAGGGTATTATGAATGAAGATTTAAGTGGGTATTAATTATATTTCAGATTTATCCCATAGATAGAGAAAAATAGGTCATCTACTTTCAAATTAATAGGCAATCTTTGACTACTAGGTAACTATTTTGTATTTTTTTTTCATGTTCGCTTTTCCTCTTTCAATGAGAGAAGGTTGTGGGCCGAGATACTGTATTGCTTAGGATGAGTGATATTATTTTTCTGCCCCAACGAGAAATAGAAAATGAATATATGAAAAATAAAATAAAAAGAGGATGAAAAAATGTAAAAAAGATATATAAACCGTCAGTTAATCTTAAAAAAATATCTTTTCTATGTAATATAAATTTTAATATGAAAGAAAATATTTTAATTATATAAAGGAAAAAAAAGGTGATGAAGAAATATTTAATAATATACTATCAAATAATTTTAGAATCTTGGCGTTGTACTTATACGAATTTCTAATAAAATCATGAAGAAATCAAGTACTATCCTTTTTTATATGTTAATTATTGTTTTGATTAGTAGTTTTCGTGATTTATTTCTATATTGATCATGAGACGGATTGACGGGGACTGTTAGAGGCGAACGAATCATCATTTTCCATGATTAATAATTTTATGACAAATGAGCTTAAGAAATTAGATAAACAGAGCGGAAAGGAAGAGGTCGATTGAAACCAGAGGAAGAAAATAAACAGATTTTTTTATATCAACCCTATGTTATTTGGTAATCGTGAGAAAATTATTAACGGATTTTACCAAACGGTGCACGTGAAAAATCATAATTATCAAAAAGCGTCATGAGGTTTGATTTTTACTAAAGGGTGCATCAAAAATTGTCTTCTTCCTCTTATACCTCTCCTGCCAACAACTCCCTTTCTTAGTTAGCTTTCCGAGGCATCCGAACCACTAATTTTCATTTTAAAATAAGAGATTGTGGTTCGGATGCCCCAGGGATTCTCCTTTTTCTTTTTTCTCTCTCAGAGCAGCAACCTAATTATCATTGTCGAAAAGTGATAGCTATGTGGGTGCCCTAGATGTGTTATAGTCGCGAGCTCATCCCCCCAATCTCTCCCCCCAACCAAAACCCTAGGCAAGTCTGTTCGTGTATCCCTCAGGTGACTTTAAGGGTTTGCGCGGAAGTCCACATTAATCGGCACTCTCCAGAGTAAGGGTTAGGGTTTCTGCACTGCTTTATTTTCATAATGGCGGAAAAAAGTCTGTGAGTGTTTCAGTCTCTTCTTCCTTAGGATTATCTACCAAGGTATATTAGCGAGCTGATTAGGTCAAAACAGTACTGTTTCTGGGCATGTTTATAAAAAATTCCATATTCATTTTGCAAATATGAAAATGTTTGGGTTTGGTTCTTAATAAATTTATAATGTTTACAACTTGTAGGCTTCAGATGACTTTAGACAAAAATTGCATTTGTGTAGTGTTTTAGGTCACTTTTATTGATGCAGTCTGACCCTGATTGTTGTTTTGGTGTTGACATCGATTTTAGTTTAGGTTGATGGTTATGATGATTATGATTAACTCCTGATCGGGGATCAGACATGGTATGGAAAATCCTAGCTTGGAGGGCTAAGTGCTGGAAAATCCTAACTTGGAGGGTTAGGTGTAGAAAATCCTAGCTTGGAGGGCTAGGTGTTGAAAAGTCCTAACTCGGAAGAGGTGGGTGAAAAGTCCTAGCTTGGAGGGTTAGGTGAAAAGTCCTAACTTGGAAGGTTAGGTGAAAATTCCCATCTTGGAGGGTTAGGTGAAAAAGTCCTGGCTTGGAGGGTCAGGTCCTAGCTTGGAGGGCTAGGTCTGGAAAAGTCCTAATTCGGAAGGGTTGGGTGAAAAGTCCTAGCTTGGAGGGCTAGGTGAAAAGTCCTAGCTTGGAGGGTTAGGTGTAAATTCCCAACTTGGAGAGTTAGGTGAAAAATCCTTAGCTTGGAGGGCTAAGGTGGATGAAAACTTAGCTTGGAGGGCTAAGTTTGAGTCCCTGGATCGGTCTGGTGATCGATCAGGGAAGCTGACACGCTGCTCCATCGGTCGGGTGACCGATCAGGGAGCACACAGTGAGGTTGGAAACCTACTGTGCGGCTCCTGATCGATCTGGTGACCGATCAGGGAGTATGCGTTTCACCCATTTCCTGGCTCCTGATCGGTCTGGTGACCGATCAGGGAGCACTCAGTGAGGTTGAGTTCCCCTGCTGATCTGTTCCTGATCAATCTGGTGACCGATCTGGCTCACTGTGCAGATCGTTCTGGAGAACGATCCAGCTTCGCGAGTTCCTCACTAAGATCGATCAGGACGGAGCCTGATCGGTCTGGTCATGCTCTGATCGGTCTAGTGACCGATCAGGAGACTCCCTGATCGGTCCGAAAACCGATCAGGAGGTTTGGACTACGAAACTCAGAAATCGCCCTATAATGGGGTGGATCGGTCTGGTGATCGATCCACAACCTGAGATCGGTCCGATGATCGATCCAGGAGAATCCCAAAGAAGTTGCGATTTCTGATTGAACGTTGGGGATCTATCAGGACGAAGCCTGATCGGTCTGAACCCATCCTGATCGGTCTGGTGACCGATCAAGAGGCTCTCTGATCAGTCCGGTGACCGATCACTTTAATTCAAAATGCACTGTCAGACGCTCTGATCGCGTCTGATCGTATCCGATTCTCTGCGCTTAACATCTGATACATGATTTTCTGCTTGATATGCTGCTCTAATGATCTGATGAAGCTGCAGGTGACAGGGAAGGATTCAAACACTCAAGGAGACGTCAATGGAGGCTTTCCTTGGAGCAGGTTTGTCTATTTTCCATTCCAGGTTGTAACGGGCATTGGCGCTGGCTGGAGCTGCTGTCTGGGGCTTGTCTGAGGGAAGCTCAGAAGGTCCAGAAGGGCTCAGTGGTGGCTGGTGGTTGCAGGAGAGTAGCTGGAGGCTGCTGTGGGATGGTGACCTGGAGCTATGTGGAGAAGACTTAAGCGCCGGGTGCGAGAAGTCTTCAACAATCCTGCGAATCAATATTGCTGCTAAGTTCTTGGCTTGCTACGTGCTTGTGTTCCTGCTGTTCCATCATACCTTGAGCAAGCCATTGAGATCTAAGAAGCAACCAGTCCTTGCGTGTGCACTTGAAGGAAGGAACAAGAAGCTTCGAGTCCAACAGCGAGAAGACACGAGGAGAAGGCTCTTGCGTGAGATCGTCGCTGGGTGGAGCTCTGAGGGAGCTTGCTGTGTTCTTGTCTTTGCTAAGTGCTAAGTAAGATCTTTCTCGTTGTTTCATTGTGCTTAAACATACATTTGTGATTGAGACGCTGTGGAGAGGTTTCTCCATCGAGAAGGAGGTTGTTTTCTATCCGGTGATAACCGGGGCTTGATCTGCCGACGATCAAGGGATCGCCCATCTTAAGGGCACGCCAAGGAGTAGGGGCAAGTTATCCCGAACCTTGTAAACCCTCCTTGTTAGCGATCTTGCTAATTGTGTTTGTTTGCCTTCGGTTCTGTTTTCTGCACTGCTTTGTTTCTATTGATTCTTCCGCTGTGCTACTGATAAGTTTGAGTGCAGAATTTGATAAGTGTCTAAAGACAAGTGTTTGACTATATTCACCCCTCCTCTCTAGCCATCCGGGTTCCAACAACTTTAACAATTTTTTTAAAGCATTTCAAATTTTACATGGTCGACACATTGCGAAGATCAAAGAGTTTCCCTTCAGTGTTTTCTTGGACATACAAGAATTGAAGTATATCCGTGGAATTTTGGTCAATATGTTTGAAAGTTGAGATTCAACTTCGTAAGTTTTTAGATTCTCAGATAACACTTTTAGTTATGAATTGTAAACACGAACTATAGTACGATAAGACCTATTTCAGTGATTTAATTTCAGGCTCAACGAGGGTCTGAAATGAAATCATTTGAGGCCCTCGGTAGGCCTAAAATTATTTAAGTTCAGACCCATGTTAGGTCTGAAAATATTTTATTTTAGGCCCACGTTGGGCCTGATATGAAATCATATTAGGTCTATCTTCTTGAAGATAATTAAATATTTTAAATGTTTCAGGTGTACCGGTTGCGTTCATCAGATGAGATATTGCATTGTTACTGGGTATAGCGGACTGAGGTGTTTCGATCCCTATTAATTCAACTGAAGCATTGGATGACCTCTATCTTACTTACTTTCCAAAAGAAAAACAACCTACCAGAACAAGAATCGAGGAGTTACTTAAATATTATGCCAAAAGTGTTGAATCAGGGCATGATGTTGTATTAGTTGTAAATTCTACATTTGGTATATATTTGTTTGTATCTTATTTTCGTCTAGTACATATAAGACTCCTCTAGGTTTTGTTGATATAGTAGATGATTATGAGAATCTTGCTAGATTCAACTGGGTTGAAGTCATCCATCAATTTTTGTCTCTACAATTACCTAAGATTTGAGACTTATTTTCATCAACTCAGAGATACCACACCAGCACCACCCTCCCTTACGTAAAGGGATTTGCTGGCCTTTTGACAGTGAGTATAATTTTGATGTTAAATTTTATATTATTTTACTGTCGTTTATGTATTTATATATAACACTTGGTATAGGCATAGTTTTTGGAGCATGTTCTAATTCAAAAATCATAGAATGTTGAAAGACCCCGAATAAATAAGTGGAGGAATATCCCTTCACATATTAGTAAGGTGAGGGCCCTTGCCGATCGACTCTCACCTGAAGAGGTAATTATTCTAAACTGTGACCTATATTAGTTTGATATGGAGTTGTTAACATTTGTGTACTTGTTAATTGACAGGTTATGATTGGAATAATTCCTAACCAAAATGAAAAAATATTGTTTGAGAATCTTGATATCGGTGATGACATTCTACGCCCAATGGAGACATCACAAGGAGATGACACAGAAGCTGTAAGGCAAAGTAGTAAGGAATGTGGTGACTGCATTCTTAAAGATAACCGAATCAAGGAGCTATAGCGGAGAACATGTGTTTGAATGAAAGGGTTAAAGAATTACTTGCAATAATTAAAAAAAGGGCATGGAGGCTTAATCAAGCTATCCTGCAGTCGATCTCTTTCTGAATCAGTAGCTTGTAGAACAAGGAGAAGGAGAGGATGTGCCCGAAGTCGGTATGATTATAGGGATACTCCAATTGGTAATCTATTATGGCACCAGCTATTACCTAAGGAGAGTGGAGCAAGAAACAAATATCAGATGTAGAGGGTAAAAAATCAAAACAAGAACCTATTTTTATGGACAAGGAAAAAAGAAAAATTAGTGGGGATGATATGGATGAAGAAAGAGAAACCATCACTATAATGGAAGTCAAGTCTGAAAAAGACATAGAGGGGGCAACAAATAGGATCGCCGAACTCTACAAAATGAGGAAACAATGCATTGCTGTATGTGATTTACTTGCATGTAAAATAGGTAAATTAAGTTGATTTTGGTCATTAATTATTTTTTTATATTTATGGATGTAGTTTGTGAATATGCATTTTATGACTTCAAAGAAGAAAAATCAAGATGAAGATGTGACCTAACTGTTAATAAATAAATTGGAGAACCTAAAGTAAGTTAGGATATAATTTATTTAATATATCTTTTTCTTTAATATATAATCTTATCAATTAACTTTGTAGGTTGACAACTCAATTAATTTGGGAGGATGCACCCTTTGGTTTGAATATGCATTCATTCTTATCTATTTTGAATGGAGAGGTTTTTACAGAAGGCCAGATAATTGATGCCTATTGTAAAATTTTATTTAGGGAAGCATCCGCATGTGGTAGGTCATACAACAAGTCAATATATTATTCAACCTTCTTCACAGTAAGGGATCTAAATGAATTTAGAATATATATTATAGTAGAACTAATTTTATGATTTGGTTATTAATAATTTTGTCTGTGTATATTTTTAGTCATCAATAAGATCCTCAAGAAAGTTTGACCTGCAACAAGTGATGAAGACAAATATGATAGATGAATGGTTTAAATAATTTAATACCTTTGTGCAGTGATGATGCACACTTTCATTTGTTGTTGGTCGATACAAAATCAATGGCTTTCAATCATTTCAATTCTCTTGCTAGTGACTGTAAATATAAATATGAATTTGACTCAACGGTGAGCAACCATTATTCATTTCTATGTTAATCATTTAGTATAAAATCTCGTTGATCGTGAATTTTAAATTCATGATCTTACTTACAGGTAAAATATCTAAAACAATATAATTGCGAGCAACTTGGGGATATTCATCCATATCTGGAAAGTCATCATCCCTTGGACCAATGGGCTCCGTCAGAGTATATTGTCCCCAACAAGAAGCTAGGTAAGTAAATGAGGATGAGTTTCAATTGAAAACTAATTTATTAAAAATATGGAAATTAAAATTGTTGATGTTATTTACAACGTGGACTATGCCTTTTTTGTGATGCAATACATTCGATGTCTCCTATACGATGAGAAGATGAACTTCAAACAAGGAGACATAACAAAAATAAGATTTGATGTAACACTTATATTTCTGAGGAAATGTTCGGTAAAACATGGGATTAATTATCCATTGTATTATAAAAAACATCCTATGGTGTTGTAAAAAAAATTGGTGTAGTTTTGTCACATCAATATAATTGTATGTTAAGAAAAATAATTGTGTGTTGTTTATTCAACTATAGTTGCTGCATTGTTCTGTGCTAACTGACACGGTATGAGAACTTCATCGATATTCATTAAGACTAAGTTTGGACATTACAAATTAAATACCATTTCTAGCTCAACTCTAACTAGTGATATCGAGTATTGAGAAATTCAAATATCCTAGGTCTATCAATGGGTTTCCACCGAAACCTAGTCATGGACCTACAAAAATCTTATTGCTATGCATTATGTATTTAGGTAGTATCCAGATGTTGCCCAATAATACGATACATTTAAACTTGTTTCATGTTTAAACAAATGTAAGCCTGTATTGATCATACCTAAGTATTTCAATAAAATAATATATTTTCAGAAGATGTAAAATTATATAAAAGATTATCCTATAAATAATTAATAAAACATGATTAAATAATATAAAAAATATTTTAAAAATGAAAACAAATATGAGTCCATGTTAGGCCTGAAATCTGAGGATTTCAGGCCTAACCAAAATAATAATATTCTTTTTCAAATTATAAATAAATATGTATAATATAAAAATATAGATAAAGATTAAGAAAATATATAAAGAGATAAAGAAAAAACATGAAGATATAAATATAAAATATATAAACTTTACGATGTATATAATTAGTGGTTATAGATGTTAAATCTAAGAATATCCTAGCTGCAACTGATGCTACATTATTCTGTGCCAACTGATACAGTATGAGAATTTCATTGATATTCATTAGAACTAAGTTTAGACACCACAAATATCATCTCCTAGCTCAAGAGAACTCTAAGTAGTGATATCGAGTATTAAGAAATCCAAATATTCAAATATCAGTGGAAACCCGCTGATGGACCTACAAAAGTTCTATTGGAACAATTCTGAAATTATGAGGTGATGGTGTTGTAATCGAATTGTGCTTTGCATTGTGTATTTAGGGGCTTTCCGGATATTGTCCGATACTACGATACATTTAAACTTGTTTCAAGTATAAACAAATATAAGTCTGTGTTGATCATAAATGAGTATTTCAATAAAAAAATATTTTATCAAAAGATGTAAAATTATATAAAAGATTATCTATAAATAATTAATAAATCATGATTATATATTAAAAAAATAATTTTAAAATAGAAAAAGTAGAAAAAAATATCTTATGAGAAGATGTAAGTCTTTGTATTTTATTATCTATCTTAATTATTTTTTATATTTAAAATTTATTTTTATTTAAATTTTATTTATTTTTTATATTTTTACTCTATAAACTGTATGTATTTATTCATATTTTATATATCTTTCTTTATAGTCGTGTTTTCTTTATATTTTAATTTCAATTATAGGTTTTTGTTGTATATCTTATTATCTATGTTAGTTTTTTTCCACAATTATAATTTTGGTTTAATATCTTTTATTTTTATTTTTTAATTTAACATCTATAACCACTAATTATTTGTTTATAGTTTATATATTTTATATTTATATCTTCATGTTTTTTCTTTATCTCTTTATATATTTGCTTAATCTTTATCTATATGTTTATATTATACATATTTATTTTAATTTGGAAAAGAATATTCCTATTTTGGTTAGCAGAGGGTTTGTAATCCTTTGATTTCAAGCCCAACGTGGGCCTGAAAGCAGAGGATTTTAGGCTCAACGTGGACTCATATTTGTTTCTATTTAAAAATATTTTTTTATAATATTTAATGATGATTTATTAATTATTTATAGGATAATATTTTATATAATTCTATATCATATGATAAAATATTTTTTTTATTGAAATAGTCAGGTATGATCAACATAGACTTATATTTGTTTAAATTTGAAATAAGTTTAAATATATCGTTGTATCGGACAACATCTGAAAAACCCCTAAATATACAATGCATAGCACAATTCAATTCCTTGCAACACTGTGACCTCATAATTTCTGAATTTTACTTTTTATTTTATATTTTTCTTATAATTTTTATCATTAAACTCTAATTATTTATTTATAATTTATATTTCTTCTTTATGTATTTGTATATTTTATATTTTTGTCTATATTTAATCTCAAAATTTGTATTAATCTTTTGACAAAATATATTCGTGTATTCTGGATTGATCTATGATCATATTCTGCTTACATTGAATTAAACAAGCTGAAATGTATTATACTATTGGAATACCTCTGGAAGTAACAACATTAACCACAACTAGTTTTTTTACAATACTGTCACTGTACTAGATACAAAATATATAAATCCACTTGTCCTGCTTCTAGAATATATACTTCAAGCAGAATATTCCTGCATACATATACCAGTAACTCAAGAATCTGAGGCTGGCGACACTCAATAAGTCCTTCGATTATGACCAAGCTGTTTGTAGCGGCTACATTTGAGTTTTACCTTCCAGTTGTGTCTCGACTCAATCGTGTCTTCTTTCGTCTATCGGGCTGTACAAGACTACGGGGACATAGAATTATAATGTTGTTTGCACCCCTTGGCTAAAACTCCTTGCTTCGACAAGGTGTAAATGACATTCTAATTTTGTGAATAAAAATAATGCTCACAATATGAGAGTATATCCATGTTCAGGTGAATGATGACGACAATAGCATGTGAGCAAGAGAGTCCTGAATTTTGAAACTCCCCACATTGACAATATTTTTTTTTCTAAATCAGTAATGTATGAAGCACCTCATGTCTTTACTTCCATTTCTGATTGAGTGTACAGGCGAACCTTATATGCTCTAGCTTTCTCTCTCCTTGAATCAATTTCTTTTGTAGCATAAGGTGTCAAAGCAACATATCATTTTGAGACTTTCCTCTCTACGGTTAAAGAACCATTGAGCTATCTTTCTTCTTGTATTATCAATTAACTATTTATGGGAAGCTCACGTGTATTCTTAAACAAAGCATTTAAACTCTCCGCACAATTAGTGGTTAGCATTTTGTACCTTCTCCAAGTAAAGTGTGCATTAGCCCACCTTTTAGGGTCAGTGTTCTGAAGTGACTTATGGACATCTGGATGTTTTTCAAGCATTGACTGCATTATGAGATCATATTGAAGTGTTGTGTTTGCTCATGCTACTGCCCAAAACAAACTTAAAGCTGCTTTACTTCCAATATCCGTTACCATATTACAAGACATGTGATGACAACAAAAAATATGATAGGCATTTGTGTACACTTTCCTAACTACTGATATAATGCCATGATGTCTTTATGATACTATGGTTATTGACTGTTCATTGTCAACAAAGAACCTCTTTGTATGCTCTAAAAATCACTCATATGCAGACCCACATTCAACTTTAGCTATTTCAAAGGCAACTGGGAGAACATTCTCATTACCATCGATCGCTGTAACGATCAACAATACACCTGGATACTTCCCTCTTAGATGTGTGACATCAATTTGATAAGTTTACGTAAATAAGACCTGAATACCCTTCGACAAGCACCAAAACCCCAAAAACACCGCTGGAACTCATTGTTACCATTCTTGTATAGTGCCACATAAGTTTCAGGATCCCTAGCTCTTAACTCAAACAGATATTGTGGAAGATCTCTATATGTCTCATCATAATCTCCAACGACCTTTTTCAACGCTTTCTCCTTGGCTATGTATGTTTTTCTGTATGATATGGTCACTTCAAACCTAGCTTTAATATCTGATATAATCATACTTAGTTTGTATTGTTCATTATGAAGAAATTGCTCTTCAACAAAAGATGCAACAAATGACGAAGAGCATGCATGATGATCAACAGTTTCCCTAACAGTTTCACATTGATGTTCCTTTACATATTTTGTAACAGTGAACTCTACTTCTTCCCGGGCAACTACTCTCCATGTACATGGTTGGTTGAAGCACACTGCTTTAACTCAATTTTTTCGGATGTTAACTGGATTATATCTCATATACTTAACCATGGTATGTTTCACAAGTGCATTCTTGAATTTTTGTTTAGATGGAAAAATTTGCCCCACAAAAAAATCATGCTCATCTCTTGCCTCTGCCTCTCCAATTGGCCCAGCTAGTAATCGAAAATTTAAAATATAAGGATCATCAGCTATTGGAAACTCCTCCTCTAAGTCACTATACTGATCTGGGGGAAATTCATATTGGTCAATTTGCATATCATCAACTTGGAATTCTAGTATACTTGTACTGGGTTGTAATTTATCTACATTTCGGATTTCATGATCTTTCTCCTCACTTCATGTTGACTCAAAGTATTCAACAAGTCTCGTAAAAGAATTTAGACACTCATCTTCTAGATTACTTGCTTTTTTATTTAGATCGAATGCCAAATTCTTTGTAATTCTATTACCACTATACTCGAAAGATAATGGAATATTAATAATAGATATTTCTGCTCCATTCCGCATGATAGCATTATCATAAATCGTATTCCATATCTCTGAGAGAATTTCGTTAATAATATTATCATCCCTGAAAAATAAATTATAATTAAATTTGCCAAAATTTCAAATTCATAATCAAGTGTTTTAGTAATTCAAAAAACAAACATGCATCGATACAGATCCAATATCAGGCCCCAAGGTGGGGCCTGATATGGTATGATATCAGGCTCGAGTCTTATTTAAGCATGAATAATAAGGTTAAACAAATTCAGAGAATCCTATTTATGTAATGCATGACACCGTTAGAGTCCTTCTCCAAATTAAAAATTAGTAGGAAAAGTTGATCATGTACAAAACTAAGTCTGATACCATATCAGAGCAAAACATGATCTAGCTGAAATAAACCCTATAAGAATCCTTATATTATTTCTTTTCACCGTATACATAAATTTTAAGTAGCTCAATCATACGTACATTACAAAATCTTTTTCTTCCTTCTACCAAACAAACTATTGCTTGAAGTTTCTCCTTCAACACCTATCTTCGTCGACGATTCTTTTAAGTCAACTCTTTAAAGTCACCTCTAGAACACACTCCCGCTTTCAACTCCCTCTTTTACAATTGCAGCAAAATATAGTAAATGGTTCGTGATGAGTCGAGTTGTGCAAGACAGAAAGAGATATGTAGAGTGAAAAAAAAGGAGAATACCTGGTGCATCCGAACCACTCTCTTATTTTAAAATGAAAACTCTGAAAAAGTAGTTCGGATGTCTTAGAAAGATAATTGAGAAAAGGAATTGTTGGTGGAAGAGACATAAGAGGAAGAAGATAATTTTGATGCGTCCTTTGTTAAAATCCATACCTCAGGATGTTTTTTGGTAATTACGATTTTTTATGTGCGCCGTTTGGTAAAATGCTGAATTATTAATGAGTTTTAGAAATTGAATGTAAGGGGAAAAGAATTTTTTTTTTAAATTTGGATGAGAATTTAAGAACTTTTATGTTATTAATTCCAGAAGAAAAGAAAAGAAAAAAAAACAAAGAAAAGAAGAAGATTAAGCTCATTTTCCACGATTTCATGTCCGTGAGGATCAGAATTCCCAGATCCATTTTGGAGCAGCGTCGGCGTTCTCGAATCCGTTCGTTGTCGTGCTCGTTTCGCTTCCGATCGCCAGCAAACAATACAATCGCCGACGACGAGAAAGGGAGGCTACCGTTTCCATTGATAGGGTTCTCTTCCGTCTATTTGCTCTCAGATGGCAACAAACTTCGAACGGTGGGAGAAGGATCCCTTTTTCTCCGCCGCTGAGGAAGTCCAGAATTCCGCTGATCGGTGAGCCTGCCCTTTGGATAATTTTCCCCTTGCGTTCTAGTTAGGGTTTTCCCGTTGATTAGTCGTTGGCTCTTCAATTTCTCGATTGGTAGGTTGGAATCCGTCTACAGGCAGTTCGTCCACGAGCGGGAGAACGCGTCGAACTCCTCCGGTGGAGTCCAATTCTCTACCGGCGTGCTTAAAAGGAAGCTTCAGACTGTTCTTGGGACCGCTAAATGGCAGGTATTTATTGAATTTTTTGAGCTATTTGTTCGAGTTTGTGGGTTTTTCTTTTTAATATCTCCTGAGAGTTTTGTTTTGAGGAAATAGGACAAAATCCGATTTTGGTTTGTTAATTCTCAGCTAGAAGAGCTTGAAAATGCGGTGAAGTTGAATGACGAGGCTTTGTCAGCTGGAGAAGATGCGAGAGCTCGGCATGGTGAATTTGTATCGGCTATTGGAAATAAGATCTTGGCAGTTGAGGATTTTGTCAGGGAAACGAATCAGGAAACCGGCAAGAGTGCCCTTACATGGGTTCAGTTGGATGAACGCGAACGGGATGAACTTGCTAAGTTCTTATCTAGTCCCTCTTTGAAGGAAAGGAAAGAAAGCATCTCATCGGCTAAGAATGGGAGTGACTGGAGTGATTTTTCCACAAAGAATATAGAGGCTTTGATTAACCGTTCAAAGAATTCTTTTTACTCAAATGAGTTGGAGAATGGCCAAGTATATGCATACCCTAGATCAGCTAGCTGTGCTGATCTTGGAGCGTGCAAAATAATAATCCCTAGTGAAGGTGAAGATACTTCTGAGAAATCATCAGATGATCGGCCTAACCTCCTAACTCCACGAGTACTCAGCTTTTCTGCATTGTCCAACGCACTTGATTCAAGATCTAAGACGCGACGGTGTAAATATGAATTTGCTAAGTGGAGTGCTCAGAACCAACATAATCTGATAGAATCTGTCCCCTTGGGAAATCATGAACCACGTCAAGTGAGTAACTTGTTGCCATCCGCATTCACAAAGTGTTCTAGATTCAATTGCTTTATAAATTATCTTGAATTTTTTGATAACCCTTTTTTTTGCCACAGATATACAAACCATATTATGAAAGAAGTAAGAGCAACCTTAGTCGATATGCACAAGTAACATATAATAATCATCTTTATCGATATCTTGGAGCTTTTCAAAGGCTATTACTTAGGTTACAATATCAAGTTCAATATGGTTACCGTGTCAAGTTCATTCTTTGGGCGACTCTTGTTATTTCATTGATTGGTAGGATACTTTTCTTTCATTCTTTATGCACCTTCTTTTGTTGTTTCATTGTCTTACTCATCTAATAAATACATACCACTTTGAAACATGCAGTCATATTCGCCCTATATGCCAACAAGTGAAATTTACCTACTCCTTTGGCTCATGGAAGCAATTAATCAGCTTAGGTAATTTTATATCTTACACTACCTTTATGCAACTGTCTTTTTTTTTTTTTTTTTTTTTTTTTGACAAATTCATGTTGGTAAAGCTCACGACTTTATTTGTTCATCCTGTTATCCTAAAATTAGCCGGAAATTGTTGCTACCACACCAATACCAAAACTGTGAGTACCAACTAATTGGGATCAGCTTTATGGGTCTTATTTCTCCATTTAATTCTGTAAGACTATGTTTTGTTGGAATGCTGAAGATTAATTAGTTTGACTTGCAAATATGAAAACGAGTAAAGACATAATATATGGAATTTAAATTTAGCAATATTAGATGTAATGAGACAATTGTTAAGATAAGAGATGACAAGTTGTCTAAAACTGAGAATTTTAAGTATTTAGGATCATTTTTGCAAAGTGATGGAGGGATTGAGAGACATGTCTTACATAGAATACAAACAGGATGGTTGAAATGGAGATTAGCGTCGGGTGTTTTATGTGATTGTAAATTACTTTTAAAACTTAAAGGGAAGTTCTACAAACTGATAGTTAGACTTGCTATGTTATATGGTGTTGAATGTTGGGCTATGACTCGGGAACATGAGCAAAAGATGAAAGTTGTAGAGATGATGATGTTAAGGTGGATGTGTGGACATACGAGGATGAACAGAATAAGAAATGAGAGCATTAAAGAGATAGTCGGAGTTGCATCTATTGAGGAAAAATTTCGAGAGACACGTTTAAGATGGTACAGACATGTACTTAGATGACCAATAAATGCGCCTGTTAGGCGATGTGAAACTATGATAAATACGCATATTAAACGAGAGAAAGGTAGACCAAAAAGTCCTGGTTAGCAACAATAAAACAAGATAAATTTTATTTAAATATAGATGATGATATAATAGGGGACAAAGTCCAATGGTGTAGAAGGATTCATATAGTTGACCCCACTTAGTGGGATAAGACTTGGTTGTTGTTGTTCTTGTTGTTTGCAAATATAAAAATGACTGCAACAAGGTTTATACTGGTTGTATGGTATTGGCAATGGGGTGCCACATTATTCCTAGTAGCGAACAACTAAAGTTATCAATTTTCCTCTTTGGCTTTGTTTTCGAGTCATTCAAATAACATAAAATAATTTGCTTCAATGTTTCCGTTGAACTATTAATGTAAATTTCATTTTTCCATTGTATATATCATGTTTCTATCTATATGCAGCTATAATGACTTTAAAATATATTTCTTTTCAGTTACAGGATACCATGCAATTTAATTTGTCTACACACTTTAGGAAAAAAAAAAGGGTCCGCTCCCTCAGCGGCCCCCCTAGAGCCGGCCCCACGGATATGGAGAGAGGTAAATACAAGTACACATGCGGAAAGCTCATGATGGGGAAGCACCAGGTCGTCAGTTCTCCCGAGAATCAACTTCTGACTATTACGCTAGAATTGTCATGCGCTCAATGTCTGTGCTATATACCCTGGGGGCTATTGTTTATACACTTTAGAAGAATGCACATTAAGTAGTGGCAAAGGGCACAACTATTACTGGGACTTTGGCGTTCTCCTAGCTTGCAACTAGTATGAGATTATTTTGAGCTTGCAACTAGTTCCTCTTCTTCTAGCAATTGATACTTTTTGGAAGAAAATCTCTCCATTTGAAACATTTATCATCCAGTCCTGTGTGATTATGAGTGAATACCTGGATGTTGTGGAACATGATGGTTATAGATAAACTACAAAAATCTCACTAAAAAAATGAAGCCTAAGACAGCAACAATGAAAACCAAGATATAATACCAGTGCAACAACATAAACATCAGTCATTTGGGATTGACCTTTATATAGTTGTTGGTTGGACTGTGAATATTGAAGGTGAAGTTGATGGCGATCTACTGAGTACTTGATATCCAAAAAGGTGAAATTGCTGTTGCTCTTCAAAAATCTTGATATAATCTTCTTTGGCTCCCCTTTATATTGGAGGTATTGTAGGATTCTAATTTTTTGCTAGGATCGATGAAAATTTTCAATAGGTTGCAAAGTAAAATAGATAGATGATGAAGCATAGAAAAAATAATTGATATTAGATTTCAAATTATACACTCATAGAGAGGAGAATGTTGATAAGTGACTCACTTTCTGGTCTTATAATTGGTACTTGGTAATGGAAAATAGTGGGAGAGGGTGGGTGAACTTACTGCAGTCTGAAAGACCAGTATGGTGTGAGGCTTAGAATTAAGAGAGGTGGGCATAGGATTGCAGAAATCTGTCATACTCCTTCCATTGTCATACTTATGTTGCCTTAAGAGGGACCATGACACCTCCGCCAAGGTTGCTGTCCAGCAATCCCTCTCATACAGGATAGTTCTCGAATGTAAACGACCACATCTCACACATGGGAACCGGCCACTTCATTTGTGGGTTGGGCAAGTGTATGCAAAGAGGGCTCAGTGTTGAGGAAAGGTGCTTGGGTTGTAGAAGATTATGTAGATGGGTAGTTCCCTCTTTGGTGTTCCTGCAGGAGATGGGATATTGAAACTTGGAGAAGAAACTCGTGGATTGCTGCTATAGGGGCACAAATGGGTACTAACAGGGTTGCCTTTTTTATGTGTTTTTCAGACATGAACAAGGATGGGAGACAAGTAATCATGCAAAGGAAAGAAAATTACAATTTCATGAGCGACAGAAGTAGGGGAAATTGTTGATGTGAAATAATTTATTATTATATAATTATCTTGACATATTGTTGCTATTCATATTTATAGCCCTGAAACACAATTAGATCAGTCTAAAACTTGGGTAGAAGAATAGACATCTTTAGATTAAGATATATCCGATATTTCTATCTAACAATGATGATGTCACCATTCTTTGAAAGTAGTTTTTTCAAATGGGCCAACCCATGATTGAGCAGACGCACCTGCCAAAAACTAGTCGACAGAGCGGGGCGGGCTGGGAAATCCCCAACCCAACCCAACCCAACCCAAGGTGGGTTGTGGGTTAGGCGGGCCAGTCCACGAGTCCGCCAAAAAAATATGTATATATAGAAAAGGTTGAAAATTTTAAATTTGGGTTGCAGATTAGTCGGGTCAAGTCCACGAATCCATTGAGTTTTCCATTTTAGTTTTAAATTTTGGAAAACAAAATTCTCAATCCGCCGGCCAATCCGAGCCCGCTTAGGCCCGCAATCCGTGCGGGCCAACGACCTGTCTTAAAATGGATTGATAAAATTTCAATCTAACCGCTCAAATTTTTTGACGGGGTAGACCTACTCGACGGACCCAATCCAAATGGGCGGCTTTACTTGGAAGAGAAAGGTTTTCTTAGATTTATAGTTTGTAGAATTTTAAGCACCTAGGTAAGATTCCCAACCTCTCCTAACCATTGTAGGACATGAGGTGTTTTGAGAATGCTGAGCTTGAAGAAGCAAGTGACAGGTCAAGGAATATATATCCATTTTTAAATTCTGCATTTCAAGAAAACTAGATTTTGTTATTTTGCTAGAAGCTAAGCACTTATTTACTTTCTCCATTGCAGGAGTTAGCGCAAGCTAGTGACTTCTATAAGTATTCAATGAAGAATTTCTTTCATTGCAATTTGTAATCATTTTATTCAAGCATTTTCAAGGAAATAAGCTGTAAGACGGTCAAGACGAACTCAATGGAGCAAAGCAGCTTCCATCACTAGAGAAAAGTCGATAGTGTCTTCTGCAAATCAGATACTCAGCCTCGCAAAATGGACAGTTGTGGTTGTTGGTTTGAGTGATATCGCATCAGTAAGTGGCTCTTAGTCACGTCTATTAATTTTTAGACGATCAAAAGTAGTTGTATAATTCTCTACTTGACAACTAAACTTTGATATGGAGTGTGGACACTGAAACTATTAGGAGCTTGATGTTTGACACATTAATGTGGCCCATGAAATATGCCTAAGATGATTTATTTTGACTTCCTTGCAAATTGTAATTTTTCTGTTTCTTGTTATGCACGGTGACGTTCTTTCTATCAATCAATATTTGGCTAGAATGATTCGTTTTTCTAGAGTGGGTGCATTTTGTTTTTATTTTAGCGTAAAGTCCTGATCGGGGACCTATTTTACAGAGGCCATGTTCGCGTGATTTCCGGGTCACTTATCTATTAAAATTATTTTAAAAATCCAACCAACTTACACGTAGTGCGAGTTTAAGGCAGTTGTCAGTTGATCTCTTGAACTAGTATATTGAGTCGAAAATGAAATGCTTTTAAAACACTTGTGGATTAACTAGAAAAAAACAATGAGGTAATGGTTTCTGACTACTATTGACTTGCGAACACAAATATAATTTATTTGGAAGTCCGATAGGCCTACCAATTTTTTTATTTTTTATTTTGCTACACAGCCATCATACTGCATTTGCCCAGTAATGCCAATGGATTGTGCGGGCATCAAAAGAATGATTGTGCAAAGCAAAGAAGGAACAACTACACCAACTTATCAAATGTACACGACTCACTAGGTCTGCAACTTCAGCTCATCCATAGAACACACAGGCACCGTCGGAGGTTCACTTGGCAATGAGTCGTTGAGGTGAACCTTTGCATAGTCACTCACCATCCCACTTTTCTCAGTCCAAAACAATTCCTTCCTTTCTTCTTCAGCCTTCTCTACTTTCTCCCTAGTCATCATGCTAACATCCTCGGCTGCCTTCATTACTTTGCCAAGTGCACTTGAGATCCAGGATGCACCAGTCGAAACATAGGTGTTGCTCAAAACAGCTGATCCAGCGGTTGTGGCTGTTTGCTCAGCGGTGGCAAGGGCTGACCTTGTGATCCCCGATACTTGGAATCGCTCATCTACCTCCCTGACCTTCCCGCTGACCATGGCCATACCCGTGCTTAGCTTCTCACTGAGACCAATCCTCTTGTCCAGAGACGCCACTGTAGCAGAGGCAGTGGACAGAAATTGGTGCTGCTCATCGAAGGATTTGGCTTTCTGTAGTGCATCCTTGCTGAGAACAAAGCCCTTGGCCAACATGCTACTTACCACATCCTCTGCCTTGTGCACTGCCACACTGGTAGATGAAGATTTCCCATCCTTTCAGGCGTAAACAATCAGGATTAAAAAACCAACAAAAAAGAAAAAGGAGAAGCCCCCATACTTGATAATCAAATAACTGTTAAATTATCATTTCAGAGAAACAGATAAACACAAGGTTGACTTTAAATGAGGTTCAGTGCCTCATATTTCCTTAGAGTTTGCACTAAGAAGATGAACAAAATGCTCTAAGATGGACAAAATGCTCTTTGTGATTTCTTTAGATCTAATACATGCCCGTGAAAAGATTCTCTTCCAGTTTCTATAACATAGGCTCTGTTAGGATTTACAACCCTACAGTTTGGGCCAGTTCAGGAATTCTTATAATTAGAAACCCTTCTCATGAGTTACAACCACTTAACTAATGAACAATTATATCATGGATGCATAAATCAATTTTCTATCATTCCAATAAGCCATTGCCCCAAATATTCAAGAGAAATTCTAGTCTAGTCAAATGTTAACTTTAAAATGCACATGACTTCGCCACACTAACAACAATAAATTTCAAAATGACATGATGCAATCGATATATATAACACAAATTCACTCATTTATCAAAATATTTCATTCAAAAAATATTATTTTGTGCGATAATTTAATTTTAAAGAGAATAATTAATCTTACGCTTTATAAAATGAATTTTAATAAATATAATAATGATTTTATATGATATCTTATGTAGTTTTTCATTGACCCAAATGACAATCTATTTGACACGATTAACATGACATCAAACAAATTGACAGCTGATCCTGTCGCCGAGCGTAGTGGAGCCGCAACCGGATGACGGTGTAGCGATGAGTGACGTGGATGCCGACGGGGCGTCCTCGCGTAGAATGACAGCGTCGTAGGGGGTGTCCTCCTACCGAATGGAAGTGGATGTCGCCTGGTGCACGGCCGACCGACTGGAGGTGGACCTGCTGAGGAAGATGACCGTTAGCAACCTAGCCGGGAAGCGTCCCGGCAAGGCACTCCGACGGTCAAGTCAGTACTCCGATGAACAGTAGAAAATAATGGAGCACTGGAGGTGAGGGGCTTCGCACGCGTACCTGATAATGAGGAGGGGAGTGGCTTATATAGCCGGGGAAAAGGACCAAGTCTGACGTGTGTCAGGATTCTCTGACAGGGTCAGAGGATATAGTATGGCTATGTCGATTTGAGTATGACCTGTGTCAGGATTCTCTGACAGGGTCAGAAGATATTATATGATTATGTCGATTTGAGTATGACCTGTGTCAGGATTCTCTGACAGGGTCAGAAGATATTGTATGATTATGTCGATTTGTAACCAACCTTCTTTGTCGTATACTATTTGTCTTATGTGAGGCCAAAGACAGGTTTCTGTAAGTCTCTGACAGGCGGCGCCTGTCAGAGAGTGTCAGTTCGCACGAGTGGTGACGGCCTGTTATCTGCAGCTGGTGCAGGTGTATTTTATCTTTATCCCTGGGTGATTCCGCGAGAGTGCCCGAGTGGACACTGGGACGGCACGCCCGGATGGATATCAAGCATGGGCATAAAGGACGGCCGGGCGGATGCACTCGGATAAACGATTAGGCGTGTAAGCCTTAATGTGGCCGGGCGGCAATACCCGACTAACCGAGGCGTGTAGCCCTTATGTGGCCGGGCGGCAGTTCCCGACTAATCGATTAGGCGTGTAAGCCTTAATGTGGCCGGACGGGTTTTACCGATAGGAGGACCGCTATATTTATTCTGACCGGCCACCTTGCGTCCGACTGGCTGGCATAGACCCTGAGTCCGGCTAGGGTGTCCAGCTGGCTACCTGCACCATGACGTGGACCCTGAAGTCGGCCATGCCGACTGCCACGTTGGCTGTCCGTACGGTGCCAAAGATAGGGCGGGATCAATAGCCTTCCCCTCAAGTCTAGTCGAAGGAGGCGATCAGTCCGACTGACTGGACTACAAGTGTGTACAACCATTCCGCGGCCGAGCGATTTCGCCCTTTTAATATCTGGCCGGCTTAACACGATGCTCAATAGCTGAGGCTGTGTATGTCTGCCCTGTCTGGGCGGAAAAAGATTGTTAGTCGAGAGGAGCGTGGGCCGCCGCGCATTCTCGCCTAGTCCATTGACAGGATGAAGACGTCCGGGTGGATGAAGATTTTGACCGGAGGAACGAGGGCCGCCACGTCCTCGTAAATTGTTAATGCGTCCGACCGGACGAATGTTGTTAGTCGAGAGGGGCGTGGGCCGCCACGCACCCTTCTTTTTTAACGAGGCCGTCCGGCTGGACGAAGCATGATAGGGGAGCGTGGGCCGCCACGCATCCCCGACCGGACATTGACATGATGAAGATGTCCGGGCGGATGAAGGTTTTGACCGGAGGAACGTGGGCCGCCACGTCCTCGTAAATTGTTAATGCGCCCGACCGGACGCATGTTGTTAGTCGAGAGGTATGCTGATCACGTTTGGGCGGGAGAATGCTTGCCTTAAGTCGCAAGAAATGTGGAGTGTCACGCGCCCCAAGACGATTTTCTCGGGATAGCCCGAGTCAGTTAATTAATGGAGACGTGACATTCTAAGTCGAATGAGGTGATGTGATATGCCCGATGCGACCGGCGCCATAACGGCATCACCTCAGCTTTAATGAACCGGGCCACGTGGCGCGCGCTGGTTGGCCGACCGGGATGCGATTTATCCCCATGATTACGAGTTCTTAATGGCCATTAACGCGCGTAATTCTTTCCGCCACGCGGCAGCTTCCGACTGGCCGACACGACGACGCGCCCTGTCGCCGCAGCAGGCGACGTCAGCGCCTGCGGCGCGTCTTTTCGAGGTTGATCGTGGGACGCCTCAACGGCATGGATGAGGCGATCTCCGTACACGTGGACCGCCATCGGACGGTCTCCCTTCTTCCGGCCTAGCTATAAATAGGCCTCCACATTCGGCGAAACCCTCATTTGCTCTTCACTGTTCTCTTCTCTCTAACTCGGTGCTTCTCGCTCCTCGCCGCCGTCTTTGCGTGTCGCCGCCGGTCTCGTGCTTCTCCGTCGGTTAATCTTTTCCACCACCACCTACGGTCAGATTCTCCCTTTTCTTCCCTTTCTTTCTGTTCCATGGCTACCTCTGCGTGGTATACCACTGTCGAGTCTTCCCTTTACGACGAGACCGTCTCCGACCTCCGACTGGCCTACGACATCCCTGAAAACTACCACATTGCCGTTCCTACAAAGGCTGACAGGCCACACAAGCCCCCGGCCGGCTTCTTTGTGTTTTTCCGGGACCAACATACATCTGGCCTGCGCTACCCTCTTCATCCCTTTATTGTAGACTTCTGTAACTTCTTCCATGTTCCTATCTTCCAGCTCTCTCCCAACGCCATTCGTATATTGTGTAATATAATAGTTCTCTTTACCCTTTACCGAGTCCCCCTCCGACCGGAGGTTCTTTATTTCTTTTATTACCCGAAGAAGCAGGAGGTCGGGAATTTCTTTCTCCAAGCCCGGGCCAAATTATCCATAGTGGAGAATATTCCTTCCTCGAATAAGGGATGGAAAACTCATTTCTTCTTCATAAGTCCTCCGACCAGCCCTGGGTTCCCGATCGGATGGGTCGAAGACATGCCCCCTATAGCTCCCCTAAGAAGCTTTAAATCCGACCCCTTATTTATAATGGCTGCTTCTCTACTCGGTGGCCTACACTTCGACGGCATGAAACTTCTCAACGACGCCGTCTTGTACATATTTGGGCTAAGCCGAGTGCCTGCCGTCCTGCCCGGCACCTTCTGTAAGTCATTTTTTGTTTCGTACTTCTTTCTCCCTAACTCAACATCTTATGATTTTGCAGCCGAGATGATGTGGGAAGCGGCCCTCGATGAGGCCATGGGCCTGGATGACGAAGAATTAAACGCCCGGGCGGCCGAACAACTGCGTCTACGCCAGGCCAGTCTGCCCGACCAACCTACGATTCCTGAGAGCGTGGAGCCCGCCCCTCAGGCTCCTTCTGCCCAGCCCGCGGCGACTGGCTCTAGGGATCCGGCCGGCTCATCAAAATCTTCTGCCCCGGCAAAATCCTCCGGCAAGCAGAAGGTTCAGCCTTCCGTGCAGAAGTCTCTGCCTTCCAAGCGGAAGGCCAGCGCTTCTATCTGTATAGAGGAACTGACAGAGGTAGGCCGGTCCTCTTCTGAATCTCCCGACCCGGAACCTCTGCAGAGGCGCCCGAGGACTTCAGCGACGGGCTCTCCTTCTCAACCTGCAGAGGCAACTGCCAGCCCGGCTAGAGCGAGCCGGTCAGCTGATGCACCGGGTTCGTCTCGTTCGGGGGAACGGCGTTCGCAGCCGTGTGGCTATGGCGTATATCTCCCCTCGGTCGACCCAGCGACCCCCTTCGAAGTCCAGCAGCGGCTTACCCTTTACGGGGAATTGGCAGACTGCTGGGAGCAGGGTATGAGGGAGGGGACTTCCAGACCCCCGATCCGACTGGCAGACCAATTCCTTCAGGACGCTACGCATGTAAGTCGGATGCTTCGATGCTTAATCACCTTGCTTCTTTCTAACATTTTTATTTGTAGTTTTGGGCCTCCTGCTCGAGCGTCGCCTATTCCTTGGTTATCAACACCAGGGGACGCCGAGCGGCCGAGCGGCGGCTCGAGGAATTGGAGCTCCGCCAGGCGCACGCTAACTTACCGGCCGGCAACGAGGGTACAGCTATTCTCCGTTCGGAGATACTGGACCTTAAGGAGAAACTCCGTTCCGCCGAGGCGCGACTGACGGAGGAAACCACCCGAGCGGAGGCAGCCGAGCGGGCGTATGCCCGATCTTCCTCCCTGCACGCGACCCTTGAGCAGGAGAGGAAGAAGGCTCTGATTATGCAGCGCCGTGCCCGATTGGACCTCGACAAGAAGGCTGTCGAGGCCCAAGCCCTGAAGGCGGAACTAGACAAGATGATGAAGTCTTCGGAGGAGCTCCGGGCAACCCTCAGCGAAAAAGAGCAAGAACTGGCGACTCGGGAGTCGGACTTGAATGCCAAAGAGAAGGCTTTAGACATACGAGGAGACGAGCTCCATTTGTCTGAAGGACTACTGGCCTCTCAAGCCGTTGCTCTGGAGGAGAAGGACAAGGAGCTAGCTAACCTCCGGGCGGAAATTGACAGCCTGAAGCTGCATCAAGAAGGCGAGCCCGCCCGGATGGACGCACATCGCTTGGCTTACATCAATTCTAAAGAGTTCGGCAAGCAGTTGGGCAAGCGGACATCTGGCATGTTCAAGATGGGCTTAGAAAGCGCTGTTCTGCAGCTCCAAGAGAGCGGCCATCTGCCTGCCGACCTCCCTATCAATGCCGTCCAAGTGAGCCGGGTCAAGGAGCTGCTACCCAAAGACTTCTTCCAACCTTTTACTTAAATGTTAACCGTGTAATCCTAAGCCGCCGGTTGGGGCTCTTCTTTTTGTATTGCTTCCGAGTCAATCAGCAATGAAGAGTATTTTCCTTTAACGAGTTATTTTAGATATTAAGTAGATGTTGCTCGACCAGAGAGCCGAACTAAGCGCGGAATAATGGTTGTCAGGTAGCCGACCGGTTGATCTGACTAAGGTGTGAGTCACCCCGCGCCCGGTCAGGGAACAAAGCTACTTTAGAGAAATGGCTGTGTAAGCTAGCCGACTGATTGGTGGTCCTTCCCGAGGGATGTTGATCGCCACACGCCCGGTCAGAGAGCTAAACTAAGGAATCCGGCCAAGTAGAAGCCCACTGGTCGGGGGTTCGGCCTACGGGATGTGGATCGCCACACGCCCGAACGAACTCTGATACGCGCTTCTGGGCGGGCTGATGTTTTAATCAGTCGCCGCCTCAGGCTTCAA